>JAHWFP010055890.1:55157-67164 GCA_023313725.1 Lithobius niger | reverse complement strand
TTTATAACATATGGACTGCCAGTTTACTTATCTGGTTCTTCAAATAATACACTATGAGACTTGTCATATTTCATAATACACTGGTCAATTGTGATACACTTATCTGTTGGTAACAAATGAAGTCTTTCAGTCAACAGATAAGGTCCAAACATCTTGCTTCTGTTACACAGCACAACAGCAACCACCTGCTGTCAAAGTCATGGAGGAGAGTGAAGGGAGCCCCCCTCGTCCAAGGTCAATGGCCCTGGTGCAAACTTGCCAGGTTCCACAGAGATATGGCACTTACCCAAGGTGGGTATGACCCACAAAGGTTGCCAAAAGAGGGCTGGGCACAAACACTTCACTACACAACACTGACATATCGTGAGGAAAAGTAGATGGCTGGCTGACGCCGTAGCACTATTTATGGAGGGCCTGCACGCGCTAGACCCGCGCATGCGCAGTTGGGTGTCTGAGCTGGGCGTATCTAGAGAGTTTAAAATCCTCCAGGGTAACGAGCACTCAGGAACTGAATGGAATTTAATTTACAGGTAGTGTATATTTTCCTTATGCAATAGAAACCAATTTTGACCTCCCCCCCCCAGGTAAAATTGTGTTTTTTTAGATTTATTGCATTGAAAAAGTTGTACACGGAGAATACGGAAGGACGTATTTATTTAAGATTGGTAATGTTGTCGCGAGGCAGCACTCCCTCCTGTGTCACCGTCCTCGCTGGGACTTGTAGCGGCGGTTGCTATGACGGCTGAGGTGCTTGTAACATCCCCGACATCAGGTAGACTTTGGTCTTGTTAAAAATAATACTTTCGGTGATTTGTTGGTTTATCAAAGCACATTCGTGGCTATGGCCCGATGTAGGGGAACGGAGCGAAAATATCCTATCAAATTAAATAGGCTAACAAGTACTATTTTACACGGTATGCGCTGCCACCAGGTGGAGTGACATTAATTGTAGTAAAATCCTGAGTTAAGAATAAAAGGGGATTTACGTAATATTTTAACTCTACAATTAATAACGGGGTAAAAACATCTGACGTTTAAAACGCCTGGTTTTATTTATGCAGTTAGACAAAATATAAAAAAACACTTTACATTTTCACACAAGTTTTTACAACTGAAAGCTTTTGAAAAATAAAGCAAAACGAATTTACATTAATAAATTCAACAAACGAAATTTGGCGTTTAAGAAAACAGTTACCTTTCACATTAAGAAAGTTCACTCAGGTGTGTTTCAACTTCCTAATATAAAAATGCAGCCACAAGTTACAATTAGGCCTACAGTATGTTGTTTGCGCACAAACTCAACTAAACTTCCAGTTAAATCTGAACTAGATCGGCTCAACGGGAGCACTAGCAATTTAAGCAGGACTTTCACTTAAATTAAATTCTTTAAAATAAGTAAGATAGACATGGTGCTTTAGGAAGGGAACCACCCTGACGTTTTATGATTAACTAAGTTCAGAAACTGCCGATGCACGAAGTTAAAACATAAAAATTCAAGCTAGAGGCAAAGTTAAATTTGAACTAGTAATTTAGGTTTAGGGGCCTAAAGTAAAACTTTCAACTGTAAACTACGCGAAAATACGAACCACAACCATAGTGCCCGGCATGGCAACTTTCGGACGGCATCGTTCCGGTCCCGATCGGCGTGACCACCTCCTAGTCTGAGATCTGTGAGCTGTGCCAACTTTGGGAATGCAGGGCTGGTGGTATATATGGATGAGGGAGGGGGTGGACGTCTGCGACGACTGCACGTTTTGGCGGCAAGAGAGGCAGGCAGGCTTGGAGGAGGGAAATTTGTTCGAGTTCCAAAACGAGCTGTACCACGTGAAGGCTTTAGAGGGAAGTGTAACGATCTGAATTGGCCTTTAAAAGGTAGAGACAGGGGGGTTTGCGCTGTTTGGCTGGAGCTTAGGAGCTCTGAGTGGCTGGATCCAGGACCGTTGGACCGTTGGACCGTTGGAGGGTTTAGAGTTCTGGAAGAGTTTGGTGAATTGATGGAAAGGCAACAGTCCAAACTACGATATTAGGTATCGCAACTATTGAAGGAGTGGGGGGGAGTACGAAGTGTTTGCACAGAATATCAAATTATAGGCTATGGAAACAGATCTTTAGCCGGGATAGTTTTTAATAGAAGGATAAGCTAGAATTGCATTTGGAACATGGGGTGGTCACCCTCGGCGATTTTCGTATCCATATTTACAAACAAAAACAAAAAGTGGTGTCCGGTAAAATTGCCTTAAAAATCTTTTGAAGTTGAGCACCATGGTTGTGTTCAAGGGGCAAATAAAAATAGTAAAAGAGTAAATAATTAACGTAGTGAAAAATGCTAAAACGCATTTAAGGTGGGGGCATTAACTTTGCAGTGGCAGAACTTAGTTATCATGGAAATTTTTCATAAAAATTGTGCGCGCTACAAATCAAATAAAAATATCACATTTTACAAGTTCACATCCTATTTATGAGGTTAAGTACCTGTGCAGAGGAAGCCCCTTCTATTCCACAACTAATCTAAGCTAGGACGGCTTTATGCCTATAAAAATCGAAAAGAAATCATTACAAATGTACAAATTGGTTGGAGTTACGATGACCGGAAGCGTGTGCGTCGCGGCACAGTTTGGTGACTTTTTCTTAACCTGGTAGCTGGAGAACCAGAAGGAAATTTTTTAGTTCTGTTTTCGCAGAATGGAAGAATAAAGTTGTGGCTATTAAGAAATTCTATGATGGGTCAATTCGGATGGTAACTCCTGGAGATTCAGTGGTTTGAAGTTGGAGGTCGGACAAGTCAGGGGAGGCACCAGACTTGGAGAAAGAAAAATTAGAGTTCGTGAAAACGATTTTTCCCGGAGGTTTTTTGACAGCTGGAGTCCCGGTATCCACTCCAAAAGGGTTTTGTTCAAAAAGCCCTTACAGGCCCCCCACACAGAGGATTCCATTTGGGGTTCCTGGTGAACGCAAAATGGAAGCTAAAACAGAAAAGGTCAGTTCACACAAGACATGCCACTATCTAGACTGCCAAGCCATGTAAAGTAAGTCAAGAACAACACGAGTTAAGCATTACCTCGGCTTTTATCAGGCCAGTGGGATGGTATCATATCCCCGGATCCACAAGATAATATTAAAACACTTTTTACAAAAATAAACTTCGCCGTTTTGTATTTTTGGGGACCAACGTTTTTGTGGCTAAGAAAATTTGATGTAAATTTAAAGTTACAAAGTTAAAAAGAAACACTATTTTTGCAAAATTAACTAGTTGCTGTCCGCGCTGCTTGGTGCAGGAATATCGTACAGGCAACCAGAAAATTGAGCAGAAGACAAAAAAAATTCGGGAAAACACTAGGTTTGACTGACTGTACAAGGTTAATTTTTTTGTACGAATTAACAGATAAATAAGGCCATCTATTGCTCTGGTAATATGCCCCATATCTGGTCAGCCTCTACTCTAGTCTAGCCTTTTTTTTTATCCCGGAAGGCTGCGAAAAAACCGCCAGACGCATTACAATAAACCTAGACTGCGATAGTTGTTAGAAAATTGCACACAATTTGGGGACGCATAAAATGACCAGCTCTATTCACTGTTAAAACACACCACTAGAATGGTTTTTAGGCTACCAGACAACTTGGTTTACAAGAGAATTTAAACACAGAAGGGTTTTGAGGTAGGTCCCATAACTTAAAACATAACAAACGCTGGGAGGTTTTGTGGATAGAAAACAAACGACCTTTTAACGACAGTGCTAACCTTTTTCGCAGAGGGGTAGACCGACAGCTATTTTTAAAGAAAGCCATTTCGTAGAAAACTTAAAGAAGAGCCAACCGGGGACAGATTGCAACTCTCGTAGAATATATCTAATGAATATTTAACATGTGTCGTTAAAATCTCTGTTAATATCCTTCCACATAGGAAGGCGTTGATAATAACAGGGAGAATAAAATCATTGGCACTTAAAATTTAGGTGAGAAGTTCCGAAACGGGAAAAGCTGAAAGTTCCTTTGGTAGTGGTTGCACTTTCAACATACCACAAAATTTTTATTTAATAAAAAAAATGTTTCGAAAATAAATAAATGGTTCTCAGCAGAATTTTAAACTGAAAACGAAATATTTAAAATTACAGTTTAAACAAAATACCGACTTAAAGTGTCAGCGTTCAAGTGATACTTTCCAGGTTTGTAACGAACTGTGTAGTCGTAGTCTTGGAGGGTAAGGCTCCACCTAAGCAATCGGGGGTTCTTTCCAGACATTTGCTTGAGCCAATGTAACGGGTTATGATCTGACTCAATGAAAATTTTGTCCCATAAATGTAAGGCCGTAATTTAGCAACTGGCCAGATCAAACACGTACATTCTTTTTCTGTAGTTCAATAGGTCTGTTCTCTAGCTGTCAGCTTTCTTGACACATAGAGACAGAGATGCTCATCTCCTTCAAATTCTTGTGATAAAACGCAACCCATACCTCTCTCAGAACAATCACATTGCAAAATGAAGGTTTGGTTGAAGTCGGGACAGCTCTTAAGACAGGAAACGTCACTGAGCGTTTTTCAAAGTATCAAAAGCCTGCTGCTTTGATTCATCCCAGGTAACTGGGTCTGGTGCATCCTTCTTTAAGGAGTCTGTTAGACAAGCACACATTTCTGAATACTGAGGGATGTAGCGCTGGTAATAGCCTACAAGGCCTAAAAAGGAATGGACATCTTTCTTGGTTTATGGTCGTGCAAACTTCTGCACAGCAAGGACTTTTACCTCAGAGAGGGAACGGGATCCATTTCCAACCTCATGACCTAAGAAGGTAGCCTTGTGGCAAGCGACCTGCGACTTTCCTGCATTAACAGTGAGTCCGGCCTTCTTGACAGCAAGGAGAAACTGGAGTACATTATCGAGATGCTGTGGCCACGTTTCGGCCCCCACAGCAGCGTCGTCTTGGAAGGGTGTTACAAATTCTTCCATGCCACGAGTGACATTGTCCATTAGCTTTTGGAAGCAAAATGGGGCATTTTTCATCCCCATGTTCACCATGAGGGGAGCAAACTTCCCAATGGGAGTTGTGATTGTGGCAGCTAAAGAAGCTTGTGGCGTCAAGCGCACTTGCCAAAATCCACGATTTAAATCGAAAATGGAAATAAATTTCCACTTGGCTGCTCTTTCAATGCACTCTTCGATATTTGGAATTGGGTAATCTTTAGTTACCGTGTTATTGTTTAATTCCCTGTAGTCAGCTATGGGACGTGGGCTAGCGTCCTCCTTTTGAACAATGATCATTGGTGATCCATGAGGAGAATCCGTCTCAACAATCAAGCCCAAATCAAGCATACACCTGATTTCAGTTACAATTAAATCCCTTTCAAATTTCACATGGCGATAATATTTGCAAGGCTTAACTTGCGTATCTATAAGTTCAACATCATGAGTGATAAGGTCGGTACGACCCGGCAGAGTGGAGAAAACACCGTCCACTTTTTGAAAGATTTGTAACAAATCGTTTTTCTGTGATTCAGACAAATCACCAGTCTTTTTGAAAAGACCCATGGCCTCCTTGGCTGTAAGGTGGCCATCACCTGGCTTACCGGTCCACACATGGTCAGAGGGATTGTATTCCTTTTCGTCACTGTAGGAATGGTTACAGGCCCCTTCCCTAGGCAGATAGGGTTTGAGAAGATTTATATGATACACTGTGGTCATCGTGGTCATCGTGGCTGAGCTGAGAGAGAGCTCAGCCTGGTTGCTGGAGGTTTGCGGATCTGGTCGAACCCCTGGAAAGGGGACCTTGGCAAAGTCCCTGCCAGGACTGCCGGCCAGGGTAGTGTGAGAGGCTACCATGCTCTTTCAGCAGCTATGGGATGTATTCTGGCTAATTCTGGACAATCTTTCGGCCCCGACGATGATCGGAGGTTTCCCGGGTCGAATCCCTGGGCTGGCACCTCCCTTTACTAGATTTCTTCTTCTCTAAAAATATCTGGTAATGTTCAAAATTGAGCCGGTTCAGCCATACAAGCATTAATTGCTTCGGCTGACGTAAGGCTCGTCAAAATTTAAGAAAAAAAAAAAAAGAAAAAAAAAAACTTTGACTGTTTCTTTATTCAAACCAAAAGACTTCTTGATTAGGTAGTTTGTGTCAGAAAGGCGTTTCAACACTTCACATGGGCCATCCCAATAAATTTCTAATTTATTGGCACGAGCAGGTTTAAGGAATAAGACATTATCCCCTTCCCTGAACTTCCGTTCAACTGCCTTGGAGTCATAATACTGTTTGTTTTTAAGTTGACTCTTCACAATTTGTTCTTGTGCGAGTTCCCGTGAGTATTTGAAGCGCTGGAGTAAATCCAGGATATACTCCAAGACGGATGGATGGGTGAACGTCGGGTTCAACCCATTGGCTTTTTACAAGCTCAAGTGGGCCCTTTAAATTTCGGCCATACACCATTTCGGCTGGCGTGAAGCCGGTGCTCTCGTGAGGAGCAGTACGCAGGGCAAATATGGCGCCCGTGAGGCATCTTTCCCAATCGTGGGGATGCTCATGAGTGACAGCTCTTAGCACTGCTTTGAGCGTCCGATGGAATCGTTCCACGCTGTTGGATTGGGGGTGACAAACACTGGAATTAACACACCTGATTCCACATTTTTCCAAAAATAAAGTTGTGAGTTCAGATATAAAAACTGAGCCCAAGTCACACTGCAATTCGCTGGGGTAGCCTAATCTTGAAAACACAAGGAGTAAGGCGTCAACAACATTTTGGCTGTTGGCCTCTTTAAAGGGCACAGCCTCTGGGAATTTTGTTGCGGGATCCAATAATGATAAAATATATTTGAATCCGGCCTTGCTTGTAGGCCTGATGGGTCCCACGATATCAATAATATATCGGTTGAAGAGTTCACCATCCATGGGCACGAGCACCATGGGAGCAACAAATTTTTGCCCAGTTTTGCCATTTTTTTGGCAAGTCAAACATGTGGCTGCTCAAGTCTCAATATTGGTAAAGCACTTAGGCCAGTAGAAATTAGTCAGCACTCTTTCCTTAGTTTTTGTACGCCCTAAATGGCCGGCCCATGCATTAGCATGTGCAGTGCTTAATACTAAATCCCTACACTCCTGGGGAAGAACCAACTCTCTCTTAATTAATGGTCTTCCGTCAGGGCGAAAAGGTTTGCGAAATAACAAACCGTTGTCAACGAAAAATAGTTTGTTTTCATCTTGCTGGCTTTCTGGCAGCTCAGCGTATTTCCAACACAACTGTAAAGAGGGACATTTATGTTGCAAATCGGAAAATTTATTCTTGTCAATGTCTAACAACTTTGTAAATTGCTCTGACTGTGGGCCAAGAATAGCAGCGTCTAAAACGTCTGGTTTTGCGCTCGTGAAACCGCTTGGGGCTTCGAGGGGGGTCGACACGATTGAATCATCACTGCATGACTTCTCTTCGCTCTCACTTAACACCTCACGGTAATCAAGTTTTACGATCGGCAACTGGCTAGCGGCACGCGTCTGAGCACGCGTGATAGCGTTTACGTAAGACGGGAGGGACTGAAAACCCTTTTCTTCTAGGATGGTTTGGGACGGCACTCCCAATAACATACTGAAGCTCGGACCCATATGTTCGGACACGAGGGCTTCCGTACGGATAGGGCCATACGGGGTTTGCAAGTCTATTAAAGCAATAACATGGGCAGTTGTTTGATCGCTAAGGGCGTTACGACAGTGCGTGTACTCGCCTGTAAATTGCTCAGGTTTGACTAAGTCTCTAGCAATTACATCGTGTGAAGAACCTGTATCTCTAAGTACAAGGCATTTTGATCCATTCACGGTCCACTCGTGAATATGTTTTGCCAACACGACTTCAGGGGGGGGGGGGGACAAAATTACACTCAGCACCGGAAGCTGAGGCGTCTTGGGCCTGTCTTAAACGACAGTCTGAACGTCTGTGTCCGATTTTTTTACAAAAAAAAACACGTGCCTGTAAAAGGTTTACGTTGTTTGTCAAGCTCCTTATTTGAGTTGTTGCTGCTGGCAGAATCCCCACCAGTGGAATCACCGTTGCTCTCTGCAGGACCAGCCGGTTTGGCTGCAGTATTGTGGGTTCTGTTGCCCCCACGATGGTTAGAAGTTGCTTTAGAAGCATTACCAGATGTGCCAGCAACAGGCTGGGCTTTTGCTACACGGGAAGCAGTGTCAACAGCGATTTGCTTGTTGCGGGTTGTGTACTCGTCACACAATTTTGCCGGTTCGGCCAAGGTGCCAGTCCGCACCTGGTCGGGCAACCACTTGCGTAAAGGGACAGGGCAAGACTTCGTGAGTTGCTCTAAAAGCATTAAGTTAATTAGGTTGTTAAACTCCCCATTAACTTTGGCCAACGAAAGCCAACCAGAAAACAAAGTTTCTAATTCAAAACTAAAATCCTGGTACAACTGTTCACTTTCTTTTTCAAGGGAACGAAACGCAGTTTGAACCGACTCCTTAGTTTGGACAAACCTGTCAAGTAATTTAAGTTTGACAACATCATAATCTTGCATTTCTGCATCCGTTAACTGGTCACAAACTTTAATTAAAACTTCTCCCATTACGGGTATTAAACCTGTACTCCATTGATTTCTAGGTATGTTTTGGGTTGTCATAGTTCTTTCAAAAATTTTAAAAAAACTATTAATCTCCGTTTTAGGAGTCCAAAGCGTAACCAACCTTGCAACATCAGAAATTTTCCCGTGTCTAGATATGGGAGCTACTGGACTTGGGGGAGCGTTGTTAGCTCCTGCTGGAGCATTAACGTTAATACTAACAGCATTTAGGCGAGCTAATTCGAGCTGTAGTTTAAGTTTCTCTAACTCTTGTGCATTAGCTTTTTCGATAAGAGCAGCTTCTTGAGTTTTAAGAACTGCTCCACGATCCTTAATTAGGGCTGCTTGGTCTTGTATAGCTAATTCATGAGTATGACGTCGGTCTGACTCAGCTAACTCAACATCACGCCTTTTTTTCGCTGTCAGCTAGTTCCAAGGCTTTTAGTCTTAATTCTTCAGATTTTAAGGCTAATTCTTTTTCTTTACTTGCCAGTTCCTGCTTTTGCAGTATAAAGGCCTCACGTTTTTCAATAGCCGGAGCTAATTCATCGTACAGTTCTTGTAACTCGTATCGATGTTCGTCTAACGCATTTTGCTACACTATCACAGTTTCTTGGCGAGTTTCTGTAACCGTTAAGCCTAATTTTGTACAGGCTTTCTTTAAATCCTTGTATTGGGTATCTTTGATAACATCTTCTAAGTTTAGGTCCGACATTTTGAGGGTTAACGTTTACGATTTCAAAATACAGCTTGTATAGGTGAAATTTACAAATTAAAAGCAGCCGCGATTAATTTACATTAAAAGAGCAAAGTGAGTTTAAAACTAAAACGACTTTCCCAAATCCAGTAAGAAATACATAAAATATACCTTTAAGACCTTCCTAGCTTTGGTGTACGAACAACTAAACCATACAAAAAATGCATCTAATTATAACACTAGGCTTGGCGGCTTACAGCATATCTCGTGTACACTTACCCAAATACTCAATCACTGAGCGGTCAGTCTAGTTCAGTCCAATCCTCCACCACTGATTGAAAAGGGCTTGCATAAAAAGTAATCCAAGTAGATCGTCTACTTCACTCGTTGCGGCAACGGAGCTTCTGATCCCGGCCCGCACGGATCATCCTCACCGGCGGCGGCCAGGTGCTTGCATCTAAACGGCAGGGGGCAGATTTCCTCTCTCGGTAAAGCTGCGGCTTTTACTTCTCGGCTCCTGGGTCGGTTGCGGACTCTGGGGTGGGGAAAGTACTGTGTTTGATGTCAGTATGGACATCGGATGGTGTGACTATTTTGACGGAGTCTTTTTCGGGCAACTATTTGGGCTGAGTTGCGGACATCGGGTTGAAAGGTTCTTCAACGGCAATGACGGTACGGTTGCTTGGCAGGGGGGGGGGAACGCTTGTTGAGAAAGCACCTGTTGATCCCACCGCTGCCACCAAATTGTAACAGCGGATGCTACGACGCCTGAGGTGCTTGTAACATCCCCGACATCTGGTAGACTTTAGTCTTGTTAAAAATAATACTTTCGGTGATTTGTTGGTTTATCAAAGCACAGTCGTGGCTACGGCCCGATGTAGGGAACGGAGCGAAAATATCCTATCAAATTAAGTAGGCTAACAAGTACTATTTTACACGGTACGCGCTGCCACCAGGTGGAGTGACATTAATTGCAGCAAAATCCTGAGTTAAGAATAAAAGGGGATTTACGTAATATTTTAACTGTACAATTAACAATTGTAAAAACAACTGACGTTTAAAAACGCTTGGTTTTATTTATGCAGTTAGACAAAATATAAGCCCCTCCTATTCCACAACTAATCTAAGCTAGGTCGGCTTTATGCCTATAAAAATCGAAAAGAAACCATTACAAATGTACAAATTGGTTGGAGTTACGATGACCGGAAGTGTGTGCGTCGTGGCACAGTTTGGTGACATTTCTTAAGCTGGTAGCTGGAGAACCAGAAGGAAATTTTGAGTTCTGTTTTCGCAGAATGGAAGAGTAAAGTTGTGGCTGTTAAGAAATTCTATGATGGGTCAATTCGAATGGTAACTTCTGGAGATTCAGTGGTTTTAAGTTGGAGGTCGGACAAGTCAGGGGCGGGGAGGCACCAGACTTGCAGAAAGAAAAATTAGAGTTCGTGAAAACGATTTTTCCCGGAGGTTTTTTTGACAGCTGGAGTCCCGGTATCCTCTTCAAAAGGGTTTTGGCCAAAAAGCCCTTACAGACTGTTGTCCTTAGGCAGCGAGCTTCCAGTGTGACTCGAGGCAAGATCAGGAGGCAACGCATGGTGCACAATCTCCCGTCCGCCGACAGTTGTCTTGTAAGTTATGTTGGGAAATGTGAATAAACCCAGAGTTGTTTGTGGAAGATGCATCCGACTGAGTTCATCCGTGGCCAGAGTACCCAATCGGGGGGAGATTCCCGACATCATGGCGCCAAACACACCGGACTCTCACCAGTTGTTGTCATCATTTTTTCCCGATCGTCTCAGTTCCCGATCATTGCTGACAATCTAAGTAATCGTGAGTATGGACAACGAAAGACTGAACTTTCGTGAAATTAATTTGTCGTTGAGAATTGTAGACTGATCTGCAGTGCATTTTCGCTAGCGTCATTTGCTTTTGGGGAAATTGTGCGCTGTAGTTATTGCGTGTTCAGCGTTAATTTTTACCAATTTCCTTTGAGTTGCCTAATTAACTATTGTGCTAGGAATGTGCTGGCATGCTTTGAGAAACGTTTTCGTGCGAAAAAACTGTGATTCAAATGAATTTATTTATATTTTGCGTGCAAAATTCGGCGATTAGGGATTGCGCACGAATACAGACGCCATCGTTCATGGTGACGCTGCCCGTCCATTCTGCTCGCGTGCATGCCCGGATGATGCTGGCGCGAAAGTGCGTTTTCATCAATGGATGGCCGCTACTACGCCGATACAGCCAGCGCTACGAGAATTAGGCCTAGCGAATTTCTGCATTTCGTTTTTTGATTTCTGCTATTAAATGCTGCAAACCGTGAACATCAGGTAGAATAGTGTTTAATTTAGTGAAATTTTGTGTGCTGCATTCCATTTTCGTGTGCGGATTGCTAGGAAAATCAGAGCCAGAATGGGGAACTACTTTTTGTCGCGGAAGCTGCCCACTCCAATGCTTCGTTGTGTTGCGCGCAAATTTAAGCTGACGATTGCTGTTTTTATTGTTCTTGGTGCCGTGAAATTATTTTCCCGCCAAAATGGAAGATAATCCGCTCTTGTTGTTGGACGAAACTCTGATTGCACACCAAACAGAGGTGGTTTCAGAGGAAAGTGGGGCTTCCGAAAGCAGTGACAGCCAGGCCACTAGTTATTTTTCTCCTTTAGTGAACTATTTAGGCTTGCCCAACCTTACCAAACTTTGGGGAGGGTCTAAAACAGGGGAGAAAAAGGACGAAAATGGTGCAAATCAAGTAGATTTTCCTTCTTACACCCC
>JAHWFP010055890.1:44518-55147 GCA_023313725.1 Lithobius niger | reverse complement strand
CCCCTACCATGGAGGATAGGCTAGCTTTGTTGGAGGAGCGGCTGCAATAGCAATCAACCGCACTGAAGCTTTCGCTTGACAAGCAAAGGATGGATGCGGCTACCGACATGGACTCGTTAAGTGCTAGTCTCCGTAACCAGCAGCTGGACTTTCAGCGCACGCTCGACAAAAGGTTTGACGCTCAGCAGAAGGAACAAAGCAGAGACTTTCAAGCAGATCAAGACAAGCAGCAGAGAGACTTTCAGGCTGGTTTTCAGGCTAGTAGTATGTCCCAACAGTTTTGGGATTTTTTTGAAACAACTCAGCACTGTAGCGTCCAGCTGCAGCCCACCATCCCAACCAACAAGTCGCTACTGTAGCTGGCGACTAGTCCGCTTCACAAACTGCAGTCAACTCAACAGCTTTGTCTGCGAATGCCGCGGGTGTTACCTCATCTCCTTCACCCCCCCCCCCCACCTCCTGGAAATCAGCTGTGGCGGAGTGCTACGAACACTGTACCATCTTCACCACCTGCGTCAGCCGCAAATTCTGCGCCTACCCAGACATTGTCGACAATTCCAGCTCTGCCTTCAGACTTTTCGATGGCCGTTACCATCCTCACCGAGAATGTAAAGAGTGCACTCACTCTTGTGCACCTGCAACAACCAATGTTAATCCCAGACGTGAAACCCCACGAATAGTTAGACCGTATGGACGTCTACGTCACGGAACGTCAGGTTAGTGGCGACACACTAGACAACCTGATGCGTATTGTCTTGACAGGCAAGTTCAGCGACTGGTGGACGACCAATCCCCGCACCAGCTTCTTGTGACCTGAAGTCAAACGCGACTTCAAGAAGACCTTCGTGAGGCCTCGCCCAGACGGTGAGCTACTCATTGAGGTAGCGAAGATGAAGCAGTGCGAGGACCAGACACCTCATGAGTTCATGACTGCAGTGGCTAAGCACTACAACAAAATGCGTGCTCCCCCCACTCCTGATGTGCAAGCAGAGACAATCATCGCGAACATGCTCCCTGCTACTCGTCACAACATTGATCGTGTTAAACCGAAATCGATTCCCGAACTTCGGAAAGCAATTGATGATTACCTGCCCTCATGGTACCGCTTTCCTGAAGCCAAGTCGACTTCTTCCAACACAAGTCAGAACAGTGCTTCAGCTGCGCACGCGCGTGGTGCAGGACAGCAACAGAGACTTGTGAACTCAGTGTCTAACAGTGTTGTGCCTTCTTTTTCAGCAAATGTTCCTTGTGTACAACAGCCTAGTGTTTTGAGTAATGCTTTTAATCAAGTTTGCACTGTGGGTAGCAAAAATCTGTCTGTTGGTACTGGTGTTGCTGAGTGTGAATAATGTGTCTCATGCTCAACCTAGTCTTCCAGGTGTTGTGGATGGCGTGTATGTAGGCAACCAAGCCAGCAATGCACCTACTGGGTTTAGCATGGGAGTTAGTCCGTCTGTCGGCCAAGTTAGTAGTACGCCATCTCTGGTTTTGCTTTTGACTTGTTGAATGTGTCTGGGGGTTTGAATGTCGCTTCAAGCCAGGATGCTCGACAAGATGCGTCGAAAGTTCTAGTGCTTCTCGCCAGACTGGCGCTAAACCTAAAAAAAAGCGTACATGACCCTGAGTGGATTAAAACACAACCTTGTTTCCACTGCCAGGAAATTGGGCACTACGCTATGGCTGCCCTCAAAGGGATGAGAATCCTCCTCTCAGGCTGGTAAACGAGTATACTCCTGGCTTGAGGCATATTGATGTAACCATTAAGGGTTCGACTTCTGCAGCTTGTTTAGACAGTGCTTCTGCTAGGTGATTGATGGCTAAGTCATGGCTTGATAGGATGGCTCCTGATGTTAAGTTGCGCCCCTACTCAGGTAAGCGTTTTGAGCTGGCAGATGGGTGCACTTTTCTTGAACCACTTGGTGAGGTGACTTTAACTGTCGTTGTCAACTATCGTCACACTCACATTGACTGTGTGATTTTTGAGAATATTGCTGGCAACTGTATCATTGGGATTGACTACTGGGAAAAGTCTGGTTTGGTTACCTATTTCAAGAACAATCGTGCCTACTTTGACAGGAAGTTCAAGTTCGTTCCCTTGACTGGTTGGATGAGTGGTGACACCTCTGCTGAACCCCACTTCCCATCCTATTTGGCGAATTGCTCCTTCCGCCGATTCGGAGTCTTCCACCTTCAACGTTATGACTCCTCAGCAATTCCTCGAACTCGACACGCTGCTGGATAGGAACGCCGATCTTTTACCAGGCAAGGCGGGTCGCACCAAGCTCCGCGAACACAAGATTGAGTTCAAGGGTACTCCGCAGCCAAGGGTTGAGAAGTATCGTCGCCAGCCTCCAGCCATGCGCGCTGAGATGAACAAGATGGTCGGCCAACTTCTCCTTAAAGACAAGATTGAACCCTTAGTCAGCGAGTGGGGCTCTTCCTTCTTCATGAAGCGAAAGAAAGATGGTGGCTATCGTCCGATTCTGGATTACCTTTGGTTGAACTCTCGGATCAAGACCGATGGTTACCCGCCTCCTAACGTTGAAGAAGTCCTTAAGTTTTTGTCTGGGAAGGCCTACGTCTCGGTTTTAGATGGCAAAAGTGGTTTTCACCAGATACCTTTGGCCGAAGACGCTAAAGACTGCACTACATTCAATGGCAGCCGTGGGTCATTTCGCTGGAAGATGCTGAAGAATTCGACCGCTGAGTTTCGGCGCACTATTACCCTCGCCCTAGGGGACCTCGTTGGTACCATCTGTATGGTATATGTTGATGATGTCATTGTTGCGACGGAAACTTGGCAGGGACATCTCGACGCCATCCGCGAGATCTTTCAGCGGCTTCGTCAGCACGGTTTTACACTTAAGCGCTCGAAGTGTAACTTCTGCTTGCCTGAAATGACCATCCTAGGCCTCACCATTGGTGCTCAAGGTATTCGTCTCAAGGGAGAGCACACTGCTGCCTTGTCGAAGTACCCTCGTCCCAAAGATGTCAAGTCTCTTCAGCGATATCTTGGCCTCTGCAACTATTTCAGAAAGTTTGTCAAAGATTACGCAGTCATTGTGAAGCCCCTTACCTTGCTCCTTCACAAGAACACCAAGTTCGTCTGGTCAACGGAGTGTGAAACAGCTTTCTCCACTGTCAGAGACAAGATTCTCTCGTCAGAATGTCTGCAGATTCCGGACTACTCGCTTCCCTTTGTCGTCGAAAGTGATGCGTCGGATTTTGGGATTGGAACCATGTTGTCCCAGGTCAAGGTTGGCAAGCAGCGTGTCATTGAGTTGTACAGCCGGACATTGAGTGCTACAGAACAGAAATTGTCAACTTTTGAGAAAGAGGCGCTTGCTGCAGTGTCTGCTATTGAACGCTGACGTCATATCCTTGAGGGAACCAGGTTCACCCTCTTGACAGACTGTCAGGCACTTAAATGGGTCTTGTCGAACCACGAGAACACTGGTCGCACTGCTCGTTGGTCACTTCGTCTTCAAATGTATGACTTCGATATGCAACACCGCTCAGGAGTCACCAACGTCGTCGCCGATGCTTTGTCCCGGGCTCCACTTCCCGCCTATCAAATCCGGGAACAGCCACAGCTTCCGATTGTCGATCGCCAAGAACTTCGCGTTCATCAACAGCAGGATCCCGTGATTCAGCTCGTCCTGACTATTCTGACCTCGCCTACGAGGACCGGTAAGAAGATCACCGAATGCCGCGTGAAGCAAGTTCTTCGTGATTTTGTCTTGGATAATGGACTTTTGTACTACGTCGACAGAAATGTTCGTGACCGTGGTAATCCGGAGTCGCTATCGGCTCTACGTTCCTTACAAGCGTCGTCACTCGTTTCTCGCTGACCAACACGATCGTCAGAAAGCAGGACACCAAGGTGTCAAGAAAACCATGGCAAGGCTTCGCTCGATTGGCTATCGGCCCGGAATGTTCCGCGATGTGAAGAAGTACGTTCGTTCCTGCCACGCTTGTCAGATCTCCAAGCCTTCGAACCAGATCAAGCAAGGTCTCCTGACACCGGTTATCCTAACAGAGCCGTTTTCCCACGTTGGCATCGATTTCGTTGGTCCCATGCCTGACACCACCGGAGGAAACAAGTACGTCCTTTCCATCATAGACTACTTCACGAAGTGGATGTGGTTTATCCCCACCCGTCACTGCACTGCAAGAACGGCGGCGACTCACCTGTTTCGAAAGGTAATCCAGGACTACGGCCCACCTCAGTTCCTGATCTTGGACAATGGCCCTGCCTTCGCCTCTCGTCTTCTTGATGAACTCTCCGTCATAGCCGGTTTACAGCAGAAGAAGACTACGGCCTATCACCCGCAGACGAATGCCACAGAACGCGTAAACCGCACCCTAAAGAACTGTCTACGCACCTTCGTGAACAAACACCATTCTGCCTGGGGTCCACTCTTACCAAATTTGGAGTTCGCTCTTCGGACCACTAAAGCACGGGTGATACACCTTTCTTCCTGCAACATGGTCGTGATCCTTGGAATCCAACGAAGCTCGTCTGCCTGCCCCCCAAGCCACCCGCACCGTCGCAGCAAAAGTACTTGGAGACCCACCAGCGAAACTTGGCTGAAGCAAGAGACATGGCTCGCGCTCACCTCTCTGAAGCAGCGCGATCAGCGAAACTTGTGTACGACCGCAAACGCCGTGACGTCCACTACAAGCTTCGTCAGTTGGTGAAGATCAGATCGCACGTCCAGTCTTGCGCCGCGAAAGGAGTCACCAAGAAACTGGCGCCAGTCTACCTAGGCCCTTACTGCATCGTGAAAGTGCTGTCCGACTTGACATATAGAGTCCAGAACCTGGATGCACCAGATGACACTCGTGTGGTTATCGTCGTTGACATTGAGCCTTGCTTTGACAGTGGAGACTTACCAGGAAGGTGGTGAAGGAATGGAGAACGGAGAAGAAGAACCTCCCGATTCGCCTGGTAACTCCGTTGCTCTCGTTCCCATCATCACGTCGGAGGAGCTCCGCCATCAACGCTTCGAACAAGACACGTTCATGGCAACTGTTGTCGTGGGTGATGCCGTCTTTCCTGATACCAGATTTCAACTCGGCGATTTTGACACAACCTCTGCAGACCCTGCTGATGCCGTGCAAGGAGGGAAGAAGTACACTGTTCAGACCACTCCCGACCTCCCTGGCAGCACCAACTATGTCATCGGTTCACTCGTCAAACTGCGTGTATCTCCAGCCAGGATTCCGGATGCTTTAGGCAAATTTCCTATTCTTCCAGACTTCGTTGGTTCTAATCGTGTGGTGGAAAGCAAGACTCAGTTTCTTTACAATGTCGTTCACATCAGCCACCCTACAGACCAGCGTGGGTGCCACGTCTTCAACATAACGACTTTGAATTCGAATTGGTGCCCCAACATGGTGAAAGAACGTCCCCCAGTGTATCCTGATCCGAATTTCACTCCGAGTGCCCCTCTCGTAAGATCGTGTACACACGCCCCAAGTGATAAACTGTCCGTTGCTTCGGGTGCTAACAACCATAAACTGTCCGCGGTTGGGGTGGAACCCCCCACTAGTGATTCAAAGCAGTCTGTCCGCTGTTTCACCAAGTGAGGTTCGTTCTTCGATTGAACCTGGTGCGCTTTCCCAGACAGTGATGACGATCAATATGAGTCGGATGCCGACAGTGCTTAGCTGAGTGGTGTTGCGACCCTACGCCGCTCAGCTCGCAAACGTACTACCCCTGCGAGGTACAAGGTAAATTTTGTTTTGCCCAGCTGGCGTAAACGTGCTTAGCCCAAGAGAGCACCTAAGATAATAGTAGCCCAGAAAGTCTGGTTGGTGGCCAATACTGATGAAGACTCGCTGCCATTCAGTGAGTTGCCGTTTGGTGATTTACCGGACATTGACCGGCCGTATGCCGATAGACTTTAGTAGTCGAGCTTGTGTGTTCTGTCAAATGCAGCCAAAATTGTGAATGTCTTTTTAGTTTCAGTCCTGCACCCCTTCAACGTTTTCTTTTTCCCCTGTGCTGTGGTCGAATGCCATGAAAAGGTTTTCTGAATAGTGGTCGGTTAGAGGTTTGTTGTGGTAAACTTTGCTATGTAGCCTAAGCCTTAGACAGGTAATGAAGGTGGGTTTGGTCTGACACAAAAAACTACGGTGTAGCCTGTTCCTTGTGAACCTTGGCCGATGTAGCCTCTTAGAGTTTGTCCTTCCCTATAACATCTTTTGAGCTGAATCTGTGTAGCTGGCACTAAGTTTGTTTTCCCCGACTGGTAAGAGTTGTTGTTGATGGCGATAGGTTTGAGGAGCCTGTGAGTTGAAAAAGGTGTTGTTTTCCTGGTAAATGTCCGGAGGCTATTTTTTCGGGAGGGGAGAATGTCGCGAGGCAGCGCTCCCTCCCGTGTCACCCTCCTCGCTGGGACTGTTGTCCTTAGACAGCGATCTTCCAGTGTGATTCGAGGAAAGATCAGGAGGCAACGCATGGTGCACAATCTCCCGTCCGCCGATAGTTGTCTTGTAAGTTATGTTGGAAAATGTGAATAAACCCCGAGTTGTTTGTGGAAGATTCATCCAACTGAGTTCATCCGTGGCCAGAGTACCCATTCGGGGGGAGATTCCCTGACAATGTTGTCCGTCCAACTATTGAATTTGGCATCATAGCCTTTCCATTTAACGAAGCAAAGCATTTTCCCATCTTTTCCTTTCTTCTTACGTAATGCATGTTATACTAAAGACGAATCGGGAACTAGAGTTTTTTGAAGTTCCGGTTCGTAAAAACCTCCGAGCACCAGTTCACCCGACTCGTCTTTTAAAAGATAAGTAACCGGCTGGGTTTTTTGCACTTTGAGGATCGTGAAAACTTCGTTAGTAAAATTTTGTAAATACCCCTTATCGAAAATTTCTTAACTTTAGAAATTCTGACTTTATTACCTAAGGCGAATTTGGGTTTGTCTAACAACCGTTTAGTACTAGCGCGTCTCAACAAAGGTTCGTGATGTTTAGTTACTTCATTCGGTTTAACTTTTATGGTGGAATGAACCATGTTATTGTAATTGGAAACTAACTCGTCGATAATGTGAGTCCACTCGTAAGTCCCCTGTCTGGTAAATCTTTTCCACATTCGAGTTTTTAGCATTCTGTCGAAACGTTCTACCATGCTTGCTTTCTTCTCAGAGTACATGGAGTACATGTTGATGTTATGACGGTTAAGTCTTTGAAGTCTTTATTGTAGAACTCTTTACGTAAATCGACTTCTAAATTTTTGGGGGGTATTAATCCATTTTTTTTAATTTCCCATTCCAAACCTTAGTTTTGTTTTCATGATTTTCTTAACAATCGAAACGTCACGCCAGAGAAGGACCGTCTCTCGCTCTGAGCTTCGAAAATTAGAACTTCATTGGCGGCGTGCCGATCCTTTAAGTCCGAGTTTTCGGAGTAAGCGATACCGTGTTCTTTGCAATGTTCGTCTACGTTATTAATTCTCGGATCTCCTCGAGCCAATCTTTTTCCATTTTAGTTCCCGGACCGCAGTATTGGTAGCCTGGCAAATGCAGTTCGAGAGGTAACTTATCTACGAGTTTGTTTACGATTCCATTCCCAGACTTGATAAAGGAAGCTCTTTTCGTCCCGCACACCTCGCAAAATACAACCTGCATCTGCCTGTTATTTTTTGCGGTGATAATAATGGGCGGCTCGGGGCCATTAGAAGTGCGAAGTTTACATTTGTCGCAGTACCTCATCTTGATATTTTTGATTCCATGGTTCTTTGTTTTATATACGATTTTTTTTTAACCTAAACCTAAATTTTGATAAGCCACCATTTTTTCCCGAGCAGTTCTTTGCTGCATTTCTGATAAAATTTCGACCAACTCGTTTCTATGCCCGTCGGGGCCGGCCAAAGCAGATTTATACTCTGCTTTATTTATACTGAGTCTCTTTATCAAGTCGTTAGGATCGTCGTAATATTTGTAAGCGACTCTGCTCGAATGACCCACTTTTTTAACCATGCCCATCCCTTTTTCTTCGATTTCATGTCTTACCAAATCGGAGCGATAATAGACTTGTACTTGGTGCTACGATTAGATTTGGGTTTACGAGTAGCTGGGTTGTTGTTGTGATAAATAGCATTAGTATTTTTTAACATGGCCGCGTAAGCTGCTTTAACTTCCGGCGTGAGGGAGGTTTCTTTCAAATCTTTGAAAACTAGCAAATTCTAAAGCCCGCGTCTCCCCACATATTGCTCCTCCTCGACCATTATGTCATTCTCAAAAATGTTAACCACTTTATTACCGAAAGTCAGCTCACCTTTTATCCTGTCTTACTGTATCCCAAAAAGTGGGTCTGTATCCTTCGGATTTTCGAAAAATTTTATCAAGAAATATTTGGCAGTTTCTCCAATATTCTGGCCAGGTAACAAACTATCGAGGGACCTTAGAGTAACTGTTAGGGAGTACCGGCGGGGTAGAAATGCGTCTTGCGTGTACCGCGGAATATGTAGGGGTGATTTTAGGACCAGTGCTCGTAGTTGCGTATTCTGTTTTGGTCTCGGGGAATTCACATTATAGGAGCTCGAGCAGCTGGCGTTGAATATTCGGCACGACTGAAATGGAGAGGGGTTGACAATGTCTTCTCACTAGGAGTAACGGCTAGGGAAGGGGATGGTAATAACTTTAACTTTTTTAATAATTCCAAATTGCCCGTAAGGGCATTACACGGACTGTAATACGAGATAAACGGTTGCATTAGTATAAAGCATAAAAAAAAGAAAAATAATACAATGCAAGCATACTTAAGAACGCAAGTGGCTTTACAACAAAGAAGCATGCAGACTATAAAGTCTTAGGAGGTCATGCGGTTATAAACCAGACAGGCATAACATTTTGTTCAAGAAAAATGTATAAATATATAAACAAATCGCAAGAAACAATGTATATAATGTTTAACAATTTCATTTGGTGCGTTTACTTACAGTTCATGCGGTTCAGATATAAATAATGGGTGGGTCCAAGTACAATACCAAAAACAGTCATGCAAGTTGGTAGATAGTCATTCGGGAGTTCGGAGGTAGGCTAAAGCACTCAAAAACTAATATAACATCCTTGTACACAAACATCATGCAGATTCAAGGAGGACCATGCGGTTATGAAACTATGCAAGTATAACTTCAAATACAGAACAGGCAGATATCAGACCACAAGAAACAATATAGGATAAATTTCAAAACAATTTGATTAGGTGTGTGTACCAACAATTCATGCAGTTCTTGCAATAACAGAGCCTTACTAGTAAGCAAAACAGTAATTTGAGATTATAGTAGTGTGGCACGCAAAAACTCCACATATCCCAAGCTTAAGCACTTGAAAAATGAAAACTTTTTCAGTCAAATTGCCGAATTAGATCGGTGTTGTTTTCGGTATACGCATCAAGCTTATTTTTAAACAAGTTTACAGTTGTTGCCTCAACAACTTCATGGGGCAAAGCATTCCATACACCAATACGATTAAAAAACACATGCCCAGCCCATGTATGTGCATGAAAATGATGTTGAAGTGAGTGACCCCGGGTATTAGTATTGGTGCCAAGTTTAATCATAGATTGAAGGACAGGGCCGCCAAAGTTAAATTTTAGAATTTTGAATTTTGTAATTAAGCTACCCCGCAAAAAACTCCATTTGAGTGATGGTATTTTAAGAATAGCCAGTCTTTCATCATAAGTTAAGTTATTTAATCTTTGGATTTTTTTTGTGAATCGTCGTTGAATCTGTTCTAGGGCATGCATGTGCTTTTTAAGAAAAGGCAACCACAGGTACACCCCATACTCCAGAATTGGTCTTACCAATGAAAGAAAGAGTTTAAAATACACCTCACATTTGCGAGATGTAATAATACGGTTAATCTGTATGGTAACGTAGTTTGCTTTACGGATGGTTTCGGAAATGTGGGTATCAAAACGTAGTTGACAGTCGACACCAAGGTCTATAGTGTGTGGAACTTCTTTGAGTGCAACGTTGCCTCAAATATAAGTGGTTTTTTAGTTCAGAAAGTTTGGTTCAGATGGGAGTTTGGTTTTTGGTTCAGACGGGAGTTATGTCTGGATGCATACTAGGGTGGAGTGAAAAACACTTTTTTTTTATTTCGAATCGGCTAGGTGCGGAAAAGTTGCCTTTTGGCCTCCTTATCACTCTCCCAAAAGCAAAAAATCCTAAAAAAATTTTCAGAGGTGCCCCAAGGGGTCCAAAGTTTGTAAATTCTATGAAAATTTGACGTTTTTCTCTAAATTTTCTGTAAGTCACCACATTTGAATTTAACATCGGCGATGCTGCCAGAAGATGCCTTATAGCATAAATATTGCACGCCAAAAAAATTGTTGACCTTGCACTATATTAAGAGGTGCCCCAAGGAACCCTAATAATCACCAAAAATGGGAATATTACACAATGTAAAGCAGATGAACTCGCTCATGCCCCAGTGCCACAAAGGGGCAAAAACGCCTACGAACTTATCTTTGGTGTAGCTTCTGCATTTGTGAGTGTGAATTTGGGGCTCTGGCTCTGTAGTCCAGTTTCCAGCAAAATCGAGCACCTACAAACGTGTTGGGTGCGAAATCCTATTGGAAGGTGCTTTCTAGTTTTTGTTTGTTTTCCAT
>JAHWFP010055890.1:505-39518 GCA_023313725.1 Lithobius niger | reverse complement strand
GTAGGCGTTTTTGCCCCTTTGTGGCACTGGGGCATGAGCGAGTTCATTTGCTTTACTTCGTGTAATATTCCCATTTTTGGTGATTCTTGGGGTTCCTTGGGGCACCTCTTAATATAGTGCAAGGTCAACAATTTTTTTGGCGTGCAATATTTATGCTATAAGGCATCTTCTGGCCTCATCGCCGATTTTAAATTCAAATGTGGTGACTTACAGAAAATTTAGAGAAAAACGTCAAATTTTCATAGAATTTACAAACTTTGGACCCCTTGGGGCACCTCTGAAAATTTTTTTAGAATTTTTTGCTTTTGAGAGAGTGATAAGGAGGCCGAAAGGCGACTTTTCCGCACCTAGCCGATTCAAAATTTAAAAAAAGGTTTTTTTACCATAGAAAGCACTCCACCCTAATGCATACCCAGACACCAAGTTTTACACCACTTGTAGAGGGAATTTAAAGCTTCTTACAAAATAGTACTACTGTGTTGGTTGGTAAGGAATTGTCTCAGTTTAGTATCATCGGCAAATTTGTTTTTAAAAAAGTTTTGTTCAAATGCCTGGCCAAAATCGTTAAAGTAAATTTAAAGAAGTAAAGGTCCCAACACAGAACCCTGAATGGTGCCACTGGAGACTGGCATTGGTAAGGATGATGATCCCTTTACAACAGTTTGGGTACGGTTTGAAAGCTGTTTAAAAATCCAAATAGCAATAGGACCAACTATACCATATTTTTGGAACTTATGAATTTGCTTGAAGGCCTTAATGCAATCAAAATAGATTGCATCGACTAGGATGTTTTGCTCAAGAAATTCATGAAAGCTTCCGTAGAAAGTCAACAGGTTAGTATCTGTCGAGTAACCGGGTCTAAAACCATGTAGGTTGGTAGCTATTTTCTAAACTGCTTAAAAAATCAAAAATATGTTGATGTAGTACTGATTCGAATAGCTTACAAAGGTGGGATGTGACACTAATTGGCCGATAATTAGAAGGATCCGTTTGGTTACCTTTTTTGAAAAATAGGGGTAATAAAAGCTTGGCGCCACGCATCCGGGACATAACCCTGTGCAAGTAAGGTATTAAAAATCAGGCTGGGAATTATGTTATCTTCATAATGAATTATAAATTCAGCAGGGATTCCATCAGGACCAGTAGTTGAAAAATAATTAATTTTGGAGCTTGCCAGTTTAATATTAGTCTCTGTAAAACTCAGAGGTGGGATGCAAACTTTACACGGTTCAAGGGTTGGTAGGCTATAACCTTGTTCGTTTGTGAAATTGTGTTGGAAAATTTTTGCAAAGATATTTGCCATTTCTTTATTGCCAAAACATATTAACCTGATAATTTTAGCATTACATTGTCCCAATGTGATGTTTCCCTGGAGGTTTCTTCCGGTGCGCGGGCGCCTTCTTACATATCCCACTGCGCATGTGCGGCGCAGTCCTCCCTTATAAAGGCGAGAGCGTGGACGCTTTCGGCATTCATTTTCCTCCAGAGGTGTCTACGCGCCATCTTGCTCCTAGAGTTCCCCGCCTTTCATACGGATTTTGGATTCAACCCGAAGGTGGCCGCCGCTCCCGAAGCTCCCGATCATTGGCTGCTCTCCTCTCGCTTACTCCCTACGTCCTTGACAACCGATGGGTTCCACCTTTCTGTCGTTCCTTGACAGCGCTACTCACCCTTCGTTGGAACTGAAGACATCGTTGCTCCCTTCCCGTGGATCGGTACCGCCCCACCTTCCGAATTGGCTTACGTCTTTCGGTAGTTCCTGACAAGACATCTCTCCCTTCGTTGGAACTGAACACATCGTGGCTCCCTTCCCGTGATCTCCCGGGACCGATCCACCCTCCGATTTGGCCTGCGCCTTTCGGTCATTCCTTGAAAAAGCAACTCACCTTTCATGGTAACTGAAAACACCGTGGCTCCCTTCCCGTGGATTTTCGGACCGTCTCACCTTCTGAATTGGCTTATGCCTTTCGGTCGTTCCCGAACAAGACAACTCACCCTTCGCTGCGACTGAAAACACCGTGGCTCCCTTCCCGTGAATTCCAGGGACCGTTCCACCTTCTGAATTGGCTTACACCTTTCGGTCGTTCCTTGATAATATCTCACCCCACCTCTTGCTGCTTGTCTCGACCGTGGCTGACCCCATGTCTCGAGCGAAAATCAAGACAACAGTTGCTGTCCACTGCTGCTCGTCTCATTCGTGGCCAGGACCCATGTTTTGAGTGAACGAAGACCTAACCTGTTTGCACCTCTTCCTGCTTGCCTTGACCGTGGCTGACCCCCACGTCTCGAGCAAGAATCAAGACATCAGTTGCTGCCCACACTGCTGCTCGTCTCATTCGTGGCTTAAAACCCACGCTTTGAGTGAAGAGTCTAGTTGGAAGCCATCTGAATTTCGTACTACTTGTCCCGTCTACGGCTGATCCCACGTCTCAAGTGAAATTTAATTCAAGTCACCAGCTGCTGTCCAAACTGCTGCTCGTCTCAGCGTGGATATTTATAAAAAAAAAAACCACGTCCTGAGTGAAGAGTCAGGTTGGAAGACGTCTCGATCTCTCGCTGCTGGTTCGACCGTGGCTGACCCCACGTTTCGAACAAAAATCAAGTCTACAGTTGCCGTCCACACTGATGCCCGACTCTTTCGTGATTTAACTCACGTTTTGAGGTATGTATCACGTTTTGACATCGCTTGCTGCTCGTCTCGCCCATTCTCGAGTGGGAATCAAGACAACAGTTGCTGCTCACACTGGTGCTCGTCTCATTCGTGGCTAAACCCACGTTTTGAGGGAAGAACCAAGTCAGTAACGACCGTGACTGGCTTCAAGCCTCATGTAAAACAAGACAACAATGGCCATACACACTGATGTTCGTCACATCCAAGACAAATCGTCATTTTTTCACTGCGAAAAATCCAACACTTGTCAACTAAACAAAATAGCCTCAAAGAGGTTGCTGGATGGCCGCCTCAGTGATCCAACCGCACATGCACATGCACGGTAATACCTATACGAATGACGTCTACATGAGCTGCCATCTCTTGGTCTCCAGCTGCCGCCCGGGCGGGCGCTCATCTCTGTCGGTTTTTCTCCTTCGTCCGAAAACATCATGGGCCCCTTCCCGTTGTTCCCGGGACCGCTCCACCTTCCGTTAGTCCAGGCTGGTGTTTCACCCCTGCCTTTCGGTTGGAACCATGGCCTCCCATCAAGTTCATCATCAGGACTGAACACACCGCCTTTCGGTCGGACCCCACCTACCTTCGGCTCCTTGGGTCCTCCATCCTTTGGCGGACAACGCCTTCAGTAAAGCGCCCCACCGCTGCACGACACACAGGAAATGGTGTGGCTCCCTTCGCCCTTCGGCCACCTACGGCCGTCACCACGAACTCCCGATGTCTCACGTTCCCACGACTCACTGATCGTTTCCCGGTCAAGCTCAGCCGTTCACATCATCCCTACGCCAGATTAAACATGTGGCTTCCTTCCCGTTGTCTCCCAGGTTCGCTCCACACTTCAACTCCCTTCAGCTGCCGGTGACCTTCACCTGTCTTGCTCCCACCGTGTCATGATCCCACATCACGCATGACGCCTCTCGGCAGCCTCCATCTTGGCCAAGCTCAGCCACTCACGCCCATCCCTTCGCCAGGCCAGCGACCATTATCATGTCACGTTCCGACCCTACAAGACCCACCCTCAACTGCATCTCCACCCTGCTCAACGCAGACTCCGGTGCCTTCCCTTCGGTGTCTTCCCACCGTTGGTTTCCCTTCGGTGTCAGACCTTCCCTTCACACGCTTGTGGATTCCATAGGAGGAATGCCCCCCCCCCTTCTGTTTCGTCCCTTCGCCGGCCCAAAATCTGCTTTGGCCCACCCTTTATCGAGGATCGCCAACGCCTTGTGTGTGAAACTCTCCGCGGACGCAAGTCCTGACGAGATACGCAACGTTTCGTCCCTTTTCTCACAGCTCTTCCAGAAAGCAAGCTTGGCAACCTACCTTAAAACTGGGCAACCAGACAACTCCCTCCTTCTTAACAACTCCCTCCGCCTTTGGGAGTTAGCCCTTTCATCCGGCAACAACCTTTACGTCTCCACTCGGCACTGTCTCCGCAACCAACTAATTCATGAGTCTGACACCCTTTCCGTGGTCGCATCCCGAATCTTGCCCCACACTTGGGCATCTGAAGGAAACTAAAACCGCAAAACAAACCTTTCGTCCAACCGCCCCTTTCAGTAGAACGCTCAATCCAATTCCCGCCCTTCACCAGTCAACTGGAACCACACCGTCCTCTGTCCGCACGAATGAGAATACGTCCTTTCAGCCAAGATACCAACAACCCTTTCGGTCCGACCCATCTCGCTCCCGTTCAAGCGAAAGGAACCACCAGAAGTGAGCCGCAACTCCCGACCGCCGAAGCCGCCACTCCTCGCCAGGGAGCAGGAGCTCCTTTCGCAAAACCAACAATAGCGCCTCCCGCTTTTTTTGCCTTCCGGTCGGCACAAGACTCCGCCACTCTTTCCCGACCTGGCTAGAACTAACCCACAATACGGACGTCCTTTCGGCCGTCATACTTGACTTTCGGCCGACACTCCTAGCTCTACCACTGCTTTACCTCCCCTCCGTGGAAGTTCTCTCCACCAATCAAAGAATCCCTTTCGTTCGAATTCTCGGAACTCCTTCACCCATGGCGCCATTCCAGATGCCTCCCAGGATCGCTACACAAATCTAGCCTCCCTCGGCGATCCGCCCGTCGAGTCCTCCATCACCAGAACTCCTGTTATCCAGGCCCATCAACCCACAGGTAGTTTCTGGCCAAGCTCATCCATTCACGCCTTCCCTTCGTAGTTATCACATCACGGCTCCCTTTCGCCCCGCGAATTCAGCCTCCTTCGGCGACCAGCCCTTCGACCGACGGTGCCCTTCACTCATCCAACTCTTTCGGCCATTTGGCTTTGAGGAAACCCCAATGCCTCGTCTTTAACCAACATAAGTTTTTTTCTAACTTCTCAAAGACCACCGCAACTCTGCTAACTCCCCTCGGTTGAGTACAAAATGACTAACATCTAGTCGTATAACAACCACCCGGGTCCTTCCATTGTCCAATTTTTTCTGATGGAAATACCACACAAACTTTCGCACACAGCTCTCTCCACCCAAGACTCCAAAACTTCTTCATCAAAAATTCTAAGAGATGAACCAGATCGACATAATACAAACTCAAAAAAAAAAAAAAACTGATGAGAAGAAAGGAACCAACTTCTTCTCCTCACTGACTCTCAACCTGTCGAAATCTCCGCAACAATGGGACCACACAGGTGTTGAACGACCAACATAGTAACTTATAACAACCAAGGTAATCTCCACATCGCTTACCCACGACAAAGCCTTCCGGCCCGAAGTGATCCTCACACCAGCATCTTGAGGGAACCCATCGACCTTCACCTCACACAATCTGAGGGAAATGTCGACAAAGAAAACTGACTATACCGGCTGGGACCCATCGTTGCAGCCTGCACTGTAGTCAATCCCCCTTAAGCACTCAGAACGAAGCAGAAGCAAGCCAACCACGATGGAAGATAGCCATTCATGACGGAAGCAAGCCAACCGGAGAAGAGGGCAAAAGACCAAACTTCGAGGTTCATCACCTGTTCTGAACAAAGTGCGAAGTTTTCAACAATTTTTTGGGGGACAACCTGTTTGCATCCCGGGGCGCCCGTCAAGGCGGTGCCCGCCACCATTTTTGACGAGGTCAACTGATAATGCTAAAATTATCAGGTTAATATGTTTTGGCAATAAACAAAGAACATTTTGCCGGCCCCCAGCCAGGCCGGCTAAAAATGGTTTCTTTTTGCCTAAAACATACTTAACCTAACTCCCGCCCTACCTCCCCTCTCGAGTCACCGCCTGACATATTAAGAGTAAAATGAATGCCGAAAGCGTCCACGCTCTCGCTTTTATAAGGGAGGACTGGCCGCACATGCGTAGTGGGATATGCAAGCAGGTGCCTGCGAACCGGAACAAACCTCCAGGGGAACATCACATTGGGACAATGTAATGCTAAAATTATCAGGTTAAGTACGTTTTATGCAAAAAGAAAACATTTTTACCCGGCCTGGCTGGGGGCAGGCAAAATGTTCTTTTTAACGGATCATATGGACCAATGTATCATCAGCATCATGAATGGGGCCGATCGTTGGCTGGTTTATTTTGCAAAGATTTAGTATATTGGTAAAACTGTTTGCTCGAGTTTTTTTTCATATTCGGCTTTTTCGTGTTTTATTTTATGCTTAAACACCATGGAAAGCGCTTCATGCTGTTCATAGACCGAATCCACGTTAGTTTGTTGCAACTGTTTCCATGGTTTACCACGCTGTTTAATACAGTTTATAGTTGCAGTAGACATCCATTTTGAGAATGTATGAACATTTATCAAGATGGTGACCAATTTCAACTGAAAACTGGTTCCATAGCTGAGTTGGGTTGTTGTTGGTAAATGGGCTAGCAATGGAATAAGTGTGTTGAAAGTTATAACGTATATTTGATGTTTTGTTGTGTTTTGCTCTAAATTGGGTGGTAACCAATAAAATGTCGGGATCGCTATTTCCCAGCTTCCCAATATGATCAATATTACCAAGAATTAATATTACTGATAATGTCGGGGTTGGATGTAATAACTAAATCTAGCATGGAGTTGCCTCGGATTGGGTTTTGGACCATTTGTACATAATTCTTATTGTTTACACATTCAAGAAAGGGGGTTCCTTCGGTGTCGGCTACAAGCATATCCCAATCAATATTTTTATAGTTAAAGTCACCAGTAATTATAATATTGTTGCTGGGTAACTGATTCATGAAGTGTATCATATTACGATCGTTAGTTGGATCATAATTTGGGGACCTATACATAGTTCCGATAGTGAGTGAAGCATGAGCGAGCTTGAGCGTAACCCAAGACGAGCTTTGAAAGTTAGAAATAATAGGCACAGAGTTACATTGCACGGTATCCTTGACGAAAATTGCGGACCCTCCAATAAAATGAGGGATTTTGTCGGTTCTGGCCTTTAACAAATAACCAGGATAGGTTGGTGTGGGTCTGGTTGCAGAAAACCATGTTTCTGTGACTGCAAATACGTCTGGTTTATAGGTATTTAACATGGCAAGTGTTTCACTGTATTTATTATTCAAACTACGCGCATTTGTGTAAATTATTTTGATTACTTTAATTTGGTTGTCTGACGTGTTTTTTTTGCGAACCGCAGTTTGTTCGGGAGGGGGTGGGGAGGAGGTGGGACCTCCTTAACAAGACTACTCGTGAGGAAAGAAAAAGCTTCCCTAAACGCAAGGCTAATGGGGAAGGAGGAGGATGTGTGGTTACACTTGGTGAAGAGGAGGGAGGGGGGTTGAGAGGAGGATGACATAGGATTTCCCCCAGCACTAGACACAGCAGGCGTGGTGGGACAGATTGTCCTGAGGACTGACTTTGATTTGTGCTAGTCGGAGGGACTCGATTGGTAAACAGAGGCATCCGTAAAATTTTTCTCCGTTTGATCGTAACAGACTCTCCGTTTTTTCTTCTTAATTCACCCAACTCCTGTCCCATTTTTTTTATTCTGCAATAGTTGGTTTTTGGTTAATCAAGTTTAACAAAGACATGTTTATACTTAGGGTTTTCACGAAGTATTTTAGCATGTCTAAAAATTTGGTCTTTGTAATTTTCAGGTAATGTAACCTTTAAAGGCCTAGATTTATTGGCTGAATACGCTCCTAGACGTCTACATCTGACTGTTGATTCCGGCTTGGGTTACTGCATAATTTTTAAAATTTCGTATACGACTGCAGCATCTTCGTCAAATTCTTTGTAATCACTAAGTCCATAAAAAACAACATTATTTCGACGCTTCATTCTTTCTTCAATTTCGTTAAAACTATCAGGTAGTGTTTCATCTGAAAGCGGATTTACTTTCTCTAAGGTGACAATACGGTCATCAAGTGTTTTATACATTTGGTTTGTAGGCAAATTTTCAATTTTTTCGGTTAATGCCTGAATCTGTTCCGAATGTCGGTCCACAGTGGCAGTTTGTTTTTTGGCCGTTTCTGATTAGCTTTAAGCCTTCCTCAACAGTTTGCAGTGTGGCTAAAATTAGGTTAAACACAGTTTGCCCTTTCGCATTGCTATCTTGACAAACTAGACAGAACCTTTGGACTTCTGTACAAGAAGTATAAAGGTTAAAACAATTCTGTGACAAGTGACAGCAACCTATACCGTGAAACCATCGTTTGCAACCTGGGCACCCAATATTGTCAAGGTCATCGTCAACAACCAACTTATTGCTAAGATTACATATTTCAGGGTCCATCGTTATCCTACAAACAATTATTTGCACTTAGGAAAATTAATCCTTGAACATACAAAGGTATAAATGAAATGTTAAATACAAATGCAACCGTGGGGCATCCGGTCGTAAATAATTGATTTGCACAATAAAAAGGAAAAATAGATGCGTGACACTAACCTGTAACAAAGGATGAAACAAATTAACATCAGGAATTTCTACCGGAGATACCCGCGCGAACGTCCGTCGTTTAGGTTTTTAAAGGCACACGAAAGTCAGCTGTTCAGCATTCATTGGCTCTCATTCATCGTAAATCAATTGGTCTGTAGTAGGCACGTGGTAGTGGGATTATGCATGGCGTCGTCTATTCAGGAATACTGGGACCAGGTTTGTGAGAGAGATTGGCTTCAGATGTGGTGGTAAAGCCATAAATCGGCAAATTAGGCCGGACTAATACTGTAACAAAGGATGAAACAAATTAACACCAGGAATTTCGACCGGAGATACCCCGATGCTTCGTAGTCATCCTCGTCACTTTCTTCCTCTTTGAATGCTTTAATCGGTGTAGTTTGTGTGGCTAGAGTGTTTTTAATCGGAATAGTTTGCGTGGCTGCACCAAAGACTGGTCTTGGTTTCAGGGTGCTTACTACCGGTTTAAAAAATTCTTGTAGCGATTCTTCTTGCTCTCTCTCGCCCAAACGTCGATTTAACAACTTTTTAGTTAAACGTCTTTTGAGTGTTGCGATTTTTCGTTTTGTCTCCATTCTTTTGTTTAATAGGCAAGAACGAACGTTTATATCTCCCCTCATTTAACGTTTTGTTAATAGATAAAAACCCTTAAGGCTTTTTCCAACAATTTTGACACAACGTTTTAAAGTCAGAAAATTCCATATCGGGGCCAATGTGATTCTCGTAAACGTGTTTCAAATTTAAATCATCCACGGGGAAAAGGATTAATAAATTTGCGTTGTCTCTGACCACTTGTTTTGGAATTCTCGTGTAGGACTGACAGCAATATCGACATCGGCATTCGAATGACGCCCTTGAGCGAAGTACCATTCGATGTTTTTTTGTTTGTCTAAAAGGCAATCGTCAAAGACAATCAGGTTTAGAAAGTTAGGGTCCAGTTCTTCGGGCGGAATTAAATCTATTTTAGAATCATAAAATAAAAAGCGACATTCCGTCCAATGTTTTCCTCAATTTCACCAAATAACGACTGCAAAGCTTTGTACTTTGATTGACTTACAGTTTTATTGTAAATAAATAACCGGTCGTAGTCGAGCCATCTTTCATTACAGATAAAATTAAACAATAAGTAAGTTTTTCTGCAATTTGCGGGCTCTATAATTTAACATCTGATATTCGAGGGTAGAAATGGATGATTTTTAGGTTCTTTCTTGGGCATGAAAAAGTCGTAGTTTTTAATTTCTATAACTTTTTTTATTATTTACACATTTTTATAACATTTACACAGTTACCAAACCCATAAAGTCTTCGTTAGAAAATTTGTCGTTGAAAACATCCGAATAAGTTACTCTACTAGTTTATGTTGCACCATAATTTCACGTTGCTGGGAGCGTCGTCGGTGACCTATACCGTGGTAACTTTCCCGGTAACTTCCATTAAGGTTAAGGCGTTGTAAGATGGCAAGTTGAACCAGGGTTTGTCTATAACATTTTTGTTAAGTTTCCCTTTAGTTAGTTTTGTGAATACTCTCATACACCCAAGTTCTAAGCCAGAGCGGTTTGTCTCCGTTACCTTCGTTCACCTTTTCGCAAGAAGGGTAACAGGGGTAAGCCGCTTGCATAGAATTGGGATAATTGAACGTAGTCAAAGACACGGGTTTTTGCTTGTCATACTAGATCTCTAGTTTTTTACAGATGTACCGTTTAAGTTTTTCAACAGTTTTTGAGTTTCTGGGTCGCTGGGCGAAATCCAACCTTTATATTTTGATTTTTCGTCCGAAACGGGAGTCCCGGACCCTTTAAATCTTGAAACTGAATGAAAGGAGACAAGGAAAATTTCACACCATTCTTGATCTTTGTACCTTTGTCGTTCTTAACTTTCAGCAAGTTTTTTTGCAAGAGATGGGAAAGATTCGTTTGCCTGGATGGTTGAGACATTTTGAGGTTAATTATTTATTTTGAGGTTCTTCCATTTATTATATACGAGAAATTTCAAAAATAAGCCTCATCGGTACATTTTTAAAAATTTCTCGTATTTAAAAAAGGATGTCAGTCAATAAGTTTGGACAAGCATTGACAAGGACAAAGGGGAAAAGGGGTGAAGTGATGGGAGTTGGTCCGAGAGGACAGCCAGGAATAGGATACGTTTTAACCCCCAAAAACAACTACGATATGCAAAGCAAGCGTGTAACTAAAGTTGGAACTGCTATCGAACCTGAAGATGCCGTAAATTATTCTTAGATCGGTACTCTGGCAACGGACGTTCAAAAACTTAAAACCGACTTGACTCCTGCCATTACTCTTCTCTACGAAGAGTTGGCTTCCGCCATTTCTAGCATCGAAAAAACTACATTGTACTTAGATGAGCCTGACGGGAATTTTTACGAGAAGAAGCAGCAAATTGAAGACGTAGCTTTCCCCCGGCACACTGCTGACGCGGCAACAAACGTGTTCGTTGACAGGAATTGTTTATTGCAGGACGACAAGAAAGTGTACTTCAACGCAACGCACAAGCCGATAAGAAATCTAAGCTATCTTACTTTGCTGAGCGATGCTGTTACTAAGGTATTCGTCGACAGCAATTGCTTGTTACAAGACGAGCAGAAAGAGCACTTCAATGCTGCGAACAAACAGATTAGAAACCTAAGCGAACCTACTGAAACTGAGTGACGCGGCTACAATGAAATTTGTACATGAAACAGTTTCATATTAATCAGTTTCAGCATGAAAAGCCCTTTGGAAAAAGCGAGCGATTGGTTCGTTAATTCCGGTCCTCTCTCGAGCTTCGTATGTACAAGTTCTAGTTTAATTCATAAAGCAATTTTATACTGCAGCGATCCGAGCGTTGCACTAGTGGCTAAATGTAAAGTAGGAACGAGAGCCCTTTACATTACTAAACTAAAGGACGAGCATTCACCAACTACCGTTTTCGAAATTCCTTACGTAATAGAAAAAAATTTGCCCATCGCAGTAGAGCCATTCGAAGAGTTTCACGCAGAAGACGTTTATTTTCAGTTAGATTTGCATGTAACTTTTCAATAGATGACCGTCTCATACTATCCAAAACAGCTTCGTAATTACGAGCCTTAGAGAAGGCACTTACAAAAAATAAGAAAAAGTGTCTGAACCAAATTTGGTCAAAGTTTTGTACGCATTCGTAATTGTATTCTATTCCCGGTCTCAAGTAGTTAGCCACGAACCGGGGAGGACCCATGTTGCTAAAACTATCGAAATAACATGGTTCGCCCGAAACGGTGGAATAGGCGACCCAATGACTTCCTTCGCCATCATGGAAATCTTCCAAGTTTACGATTCCGTTTTTGCCAGCCAGCCAAAGTTTTAAAGGAAGCGTGTGTTTACTAAAAGTACCTGTAAATTTTGGAATTTTCATTATTTTGGCCAATACGTTTAAATCAAAGTTCGTTACAGGATTATCAAAGTCGATTAAACCCTGGGTGGCCTTAAGTAAAGACCTGTGCCACGGGTAATTTTTTTTTGTTTAGTTTTTTTTCTTCGAGCCGGAACCTTCCATTTGCTTATGATGTCGCACGAGTTCAGCCAGAATTTTTGCATCGTTTTTCGCCTTTTTTACGGCGGACACCACCCCCGCAGTCCCTCCCGCCAAACCTCCAATACCGGCTAAAATCGGCCCTAACAATGCCAGCGGCAAAAAGCCGCCTTTCTTTTTTGCCATTTTGTTTTAAGCGCCATATTATCTTTTTTATAGCCGACGAAATATTCATTACCTGTTTTATAGCAGTTTCCCTCTTTTGAGCATTTATTCCCCTAGAAGTTTGAGTGTTGTCTTCTCTGCCGTGCTCATACGATATAGCGCATGCGCGGGCTTGGGCCAGCTTATATAAGCTCCAGCGCAGTGTCCTGTCAGCATCATTTCTCCTAGAGTGATCGCCACGCTTGGTCGCTCTTTGAGCATCTCCTTCGACGTTTCGTATAGGATTCTACGTTCCATTCTGCATACCGCCGTCCCGTGGATGGACGATACCGTCCTTCCTACTTCAGTGGTGGCCGTTTCGTTCCCCACAGGTACATCAAAACGAATGGAAGATCCTTCTATCATGGATAATTCCTCCTCGCCCGGTCCGGGCTCATCTTGCACTGAGGCCATTTCTTTGGATCTATCCCATCATCCGTTCCCCCTCTGGGGTCAGTCACACTTAGTGCTACGCTTCGTCTCGGGTCCTTTATTCCCTCCCCGCACGCGACCGTTCCACCTTCTGAAAGTCGTTCAACGTTGCGAGACCTGCCTTTCTCCTCATCCACGGATAGTCTCCCTTACCCGTTCCGGGTTCATCACGTCCATGTACCATTCCTCTGAACTCACTCACTGTTCCACTATGCTTTGGGACTAATACATCTTCCAGCCAAGATCCCACTGCTGTTGTGCAGCCATCCTCATCTACACCAATTCTGGCACACGACCACAAGTCTATACAGGACGTCCCTCGTTCCGACTTCCCTGAAGATTTACTTGGGACTACCGTTCTCCATCACCCATACATATCACAAGTACCACCCCGGCATTCCGGTCGTGTTCCCATGACACGGTCTTTCTTTTGCCGGCAACCTCGCCAACCTTCGTCAGCAGTATTCCGTGCTCTTTCATCTATCAACAATGGACTCTGACAACAATCCGCCTGACAGCGTTCCTCGCTCTCGGCTTCAGTCAAGACAAGCAGTCCGCTCCTTTCCTCCGTACCATTCCTCATGTTACCCCCCCCCCCCCCCCCCCCCCCCTCGGTCTCAGTCCGTACCAGGACGGGGAAGGGGGGGGGGACTTGCATACCAAGCAAGATCAGCAATATCACGTCAAGTCCACGTTCTTCCTACCAGGCCTCTGTCTGTAACAAGAAGAAGTTCTTGCTACCTATTACGACCAACATCAATACTGAACACATTGCACATCCTCCTGCGCAGCCTGTTTCATGTATAAACCTTGACCATCACGTTCTGACACATCCCGCATGGTTGCAGTTTATTACACTTTACCAACACAGTTCCACTTCTTTCTCTCTTGCTATTTCGATTTACAAAATAGTCCGGAGATATTCATCCGCCCGCGACCTTACTGCGTATTCCTTTGTGCAGCCATCATCGTATATATAGTCGAACGAAGCAGTTCGGCTCACCTTTTTTGTCTCACCACCGTCTTACTGTTCAATACATTTCGCCCTAGCCTACGTTCCTACCAGCCTTGATCCACGTTTTCCCATGCCACAAAACAGATACTGTTACACCTTTTCTTCTCTAGCCACCAAGCTGTTCACTTCGATTCCGCTGCGCTCCTCGATCTATGTTCCGCATCCTACGTCTCACAGTTCCGATGCCACAAGCAAAGCAATGCCAAGGGATGGTTCCTCCTCCGGCCTCCTCAGACACGAAACCTACGTTCCCTTTCCAAGGAACTCTCACGCACGAAGGAAAGATATGCCTGCATTAAACTACAACTCAAGGCCAGGAAAGTCGCTGCCAAGTTGGCCTCCTCTGTAAAACCACAACTCACTTCTTTTGACCTGTCTTCACATTCCTCTCAACCTTCGGTTACTGGACGTTGCGCTACTCAGAGGACTGACGAACCAACCGCTCACTTCGTCCAAGTACATACTCTTATGGACTCTTCCCTTCAGAACTTTAAGCGTAAAGTACCAGTATCAGGCTATGTCTCATCATGGCTTGCCTCCGTTCCTAAACACCACCGACCTTCCGCAGGCGACGCAGGTCCCTCTACCATTCCGGATGATCCACCTACACGTTCCGTTCTGCCGGTTCCGTTACCAATTCCGCCCGTTCCTCCCGCGGACGATGATCTTGATTCCAATTACTCACCATACCCGTCCTTTTCGGACCAATCCGAACCTCCGTTTCAGGGATACCCCGATCCCTAAGAGATCCTACTCTCAGAGTTATTAAAGACGGTCGAAGGAATCGTCCCGGACTGCTTTCTATACCAGTGATTCCCAACCTTTTCTTCCTCCCCATTGGGACAAGCAGGCAATGGCGCCTCCCTCCTCCCCCCCCCCCAAAAAAAAAGCTGTGCAATTTTTTTCACTATGATGAAGCAGTGTTGCCACATGAGAACAAAAATGTCTAGAATTTTGGCTAAAATGGCTGTAGATTGCAAAAAAAACCTGTAGATATTTAAAAATACAAATTTCGTCTTCCTCGTACAATTTAACTTCTTTTGTGATACATAGTTAAAAATAACAAAATCCTCACTGATCTTTAGGGCGCGTTTACGCAACGACTCCCCTTTGCATTCTCACAACTAGAAAACAGAAATCATCCGAAATTCCAACATGGTGATTTTAGCTCTGCTGTCTCGCAACAAAAACAGTCAATAATGTGAGTTCTGAAGTGACTGGGAAATTGTTTCATCAGGAGGCATTCTTTCCGTTATTGTCACTAATTATAAGATTGTAAGTATTTACTCAAAAGATGTCAGATTTAGCTAATCCAGGTAGACTTGTTATGGGGCGAGGGATAATCGTCTAACTGGAAAATCGCATAACTGGAAGAACGTATACCGTATAACAGTATAACGGAAAGTTGTCTAACAGGAAATTCGTATAATGGAAAATCGTCTACCTGGAAATTCTAATAATGGAAAATCGTCTAACTGGAAATTCGTATAATGGAAAATTGTCTAATGTCCCTGCCTCGCTCGCGCTACCGCGCTCGCTGTGGCTATACATATAACATCAGAAACCGCAGTTAGACCTTTATCCATTATACGATTATCCATTATACGATATTCCATTTAGATGATTTTCCATTATATGATATTCCGTTTAGATGATTTTCCAGATTTTTCGTTTATGCAGATATTAGACAATTATCCCATTAGACGATTTTCCAGTTAGACGTTCGTCCGACGCCCTCTTGTTACGATGGCAACGACACCTTTCCATCACGTTAAAATTCCAGTTGCGAAGAATGCACAGGCGATTCGTTGCGTAAATGCGCCCTTATATTAAGTACAGCACTGGCAGCGGCTCCCGCCTCCCCTGCAGTTGCTCTGTGCCTCGCGAGGGAGGCCCGCCTCACCGGTTGGGAACCGAGGTTTTATACAAGCCATCCTCCACTTCAGATCCGGTCTCCAAGAACCGAGGCCTTGCAACTGGGTTTGGCTTTGGTTTGCGTGACCAACCTTCGCACCAACCACCTTTACCTGGCCAATCAACGACGTTCCTTACAACTCTACGCAGAAACCATGACGTCCTCCTCAGTAACAGATCACCCCTTGAACTAGCCGCTGTCCCCGACTCTTCGTTCCGCCCTGCGTTCCGAATCTGCGTTCCGACCCTGTGTTCCGGTACTGCATTCCATCTACAGTTCCTCAACATGATATGAAAATCAAGCCCTATTCCTGTAAATATGGATGCGTCCATTACGGAACGCTTTTCAAACTGCTCCTGTCACCCCTCGATTCCCTGGTCGGCAAGGGGAGGGGACACTTGCTCCCACTAGGACCAACAGCACCACGTTCCTCACCGCCTTCCTTCCCCTTACTAGGCATCTGTCTGTAGGGAGGAGACAGGAAAGAACGCTTCCCACCACCTAAATAATGTATTTTCTTCTTCCTTTAGAAACACCTGCATTTACTAATGTTCTCTTGTCACGGACAACGATCCGTTCCCTTCAGTTGGCCCGCCTCGACGTCGAACAAGCATTCTGACCTTTCAAGAGCTTCATTCCCATCTCTGTTCAGAATCTCCTGCCTTCTTTCCTCCAACATCGCTATGTTTGCCATTCCCGTTCCCGACCTTCAGCCGTTCCTTTTGCGTCCCTGACTGTCATCTTGACATTCCGCCTCACCACTTGGATCCTGGTCCCTCGTCTCCCAAATTCATCTACATCGACCTCGTCTGTGACGAAGAAATCCCTTATGATGTACATTACAGTCCTAAGCTCCGCGTCCCCGGACTTTTTAGCTTTATCACCTGGCTCGCCTCCAGTTCTATGTTCCCGTTCCGTCACCTTTCCGGGCATCACTCCACTCGTTCCCCGCCATCCCTCGTCTTTGGCTACAACTTTCTCCAGCCCACCGACATTGGAACGCTCTCCTCGTCCGTCCTGCACAGAAGTCGTCACTCCTCCAGAGGTTCTACACTGCGTCCCATGCCATACCTCCTGCAAAGCCCACCAAGATATACTAAAGCAACTGAGAATAATACGTTCCTACATTCAGCATCACCTTTGGCTGATCTACACATTATCGCTCGTTACCCACAGATCCTGTGACTAGTTCTCCTGCCGTTCCCAACGCACAAGACGAAGGTTCATCGATCATCCCTACGTTACCATCCACCACAACAGTGCTTCCTCACAGCAACATCGAATCATCATCTGCTTCAACATCTGCTTACACAACGCTTGCCATGATGGATCCTAGAGACACTACTACCACGCTAAATGTTCAAGACACACCTCCTTCCGTTCCGGCTGTGCGTTCCCCTGTCTCACTCTGGCAAGAGACCACCCAATCACTGTTCTCTCGCACGTAACAAATTACTCCGTGTGGCAGTTTGACAACGCCCCATCATTTGTGCCGGTTTTTCACGGAATAAACCCCCACACGACAACTGCCTCAGGAGATTTACCTTGCTCCCCGTGCCGTGCCAAGGCAAAAGGGGTAGCTCTAGGGGACAGAATGATCCCATAACTAATGCCCAAACTAAAAGATTTCGAGATTGGTTCCAACCGCATTTGTACTTACAGTTTTCTGGCTCCAAGCTGAAATATTTCTATGGTCACAAATGCAATTCGTAAAAACGGCCGACACAAGGTTGAACTTCTTTTCAAATGACAGTATTTAACAATATTTACATTTTTCTCGAGTGGAAGGTTACATGTCAACAACAGAGGTTACATATTTGTATCCAAACGAATCCGACATTTACCTAAATAAACATTAAGTAAACTCGAAGGGTTTTACAGAAAATCACGTCTCATGGCTTGTAAAAGCCGGATGCAACTTTTACGAAAAAAAGGATCCACGTAACTTTTCTTGGCATGCATTTTAACAAGTGGGATCCAAGTTAAATTAGCACAAAATAAATAAATGGTATTTTTATTTATTTTAACAAACCAGCAGCCACAACGGACTACTGAACTGAGTAGCCTACTCATATTTCTACCGATACGACATACAAGGAAGATCGTAGTTCCTGGAGAAATAGTAGCTAAACAGAAGAACATCTAAAAACAGGCTAATCTGTTACAGGCCAGTAACGAACCTGAATTTAGGAAATAACCAAAGCCTTCCCACACCACGAGGGGGAGGCTTTGCTTGAGTGATAAATTACGATCTTCCTTACACGCCCCAACTGAAGGAGCTGACTTCCTGTCGCCCGAGGCGGCAAGAATCAGTGCTAAACCAAATGCAAGTACAATCGAACATGTGCAAGTAAATGTTGAGCAGCGCATAAATCAATAATGTAAACACTCAAGGACAAGACAGTGCGAGTGATCCCGTCTCACTTTATGCAGGTGGATGAAGTGAAAAGGAAGCAAACGCCATCAAAAAAAATTCCGACCAGAATTTCATTGACGAACAACATTTAACAAGTTACATCGTTGCAAATTAAAAATGACACAGCCTCTCAATACTCTGTTAATATGTCCCCGCCGGCATGAGAATGTCGCATTGTAATTTTAGTTTATCCAGTAAAATTACCAAAAAACTCTGGTCGTCCCCTTCTAACCTAGTGTGCAATACATTTCAGAAAGAAGGATTCTATGGGCACGTACTAAAAAACTGTGGGCTCTATTCTTAACTTACAACACACTGGAAAGGTTTTCAGGTCACCTGACGACTACTGATAACTTTTTTTTATATATAGAAAGTCACAAGAAAACTCTTCAGATTTTTTTTTCAAGAAATACATGAAAAACTTGTCTTACTTTTTTGTGCAATAGAAAGTAAAGAAAAAAAACTCGTACAGGATTTCATGTAAAATTTTTAACTAGCTCAACAGGGAGTCTAAGAAAAAAAATACACAACTGAGAGTTCCACTCGGTAGTACTCACAACAACCCATTTTTGTTTGGGTGACATTACTAAGCTTCAGAAAAGTATCGACTTAAGGCGTCAGCATTTAAGTGATCCCTCCCTGGTTTATACCGCACTTCATAATCGAGGTCTTACAGCATTAAACTCCATCGTAGCAAGCGTCCATTTTTCCCAGCCATCTGCTTTGTCCAATGGAGGGGATTATGGTCGGTCTCTATGATAAAGTGACTTCCATACAAATATGGCCTAAGCTTTGCCACCGCCCAAACAATACAAGCACATTCTTTTTCGGTTGTCCCAAATGCTTGCTCGCGAGGAGACAACTTGCGAGAGATGTACAAACAAGGGTGTTCTTCTCCCTCAATTTCTTGAGAAAGGACTACTCCCATACCCTGGTCGGAACAATCACATTATACCGCAAAGGGCACATCAAAGTTTGGAGCTCGCAAAATAGGTTTGGAGACCAACACTTCTTTTAACTCGTCAAAAGCTTTTTGCTTTAGGCTATCCCACTCAATGGGATCGGGAGATGCTCGCTTAAGCGCATCCGTGAGTGGAGCACATTTTTCAGAATAGGCAGGGATGTATCTCTGATAGTAGCCTACTAAGCCTAAAAATGACCTCACATCTGTTTTTGTAGCAGGCCTACGGAATGCCTTCACGGTGGCTATTTTAGCATCATCAGGGGCTCGATAGCCATGTCCAATCTGGTGTCCCAAGTAGGTTACACTGTCACAAGCAACTTGTGACTTGGAAGCATTCACAGTCAATCCTGTCAGATCTTACTGCAGAAAGAAAGGAATGAACATGTTCCAAGTCTTAGAACCAACAGCCACATCATCTTGGAAAGGAGTGGTGTTTTCCTCTATTCCAGAACACACTTTTTCCATTAACTGCTGGAAGCAAAATGGTGCATTCTTCATGCCCATGTTCATGATAAGCGGCTCAAACTTACCAATGGGGGTAGAGATAGCTGCAAAACGTGTTGCTCTCTCAGTGAGCCCTACTTGCCAGAAGCCTCTGTTCAGGTCAAAAACGCTGATATACTTCCATTGAGCTGCCTTTTCCAAACACTCGTCTATATTTGGGATTGGGTGGTCCTGTGTTTCCATGATTTCATTGAGTTCACGGTAGTCTGCAACCGGTCTAGTCTTGCATCCTTCCTTACACACAATGATCATGGGGCTGCCATATGGAGACTTAGATTCACGAATTAAACCCAACTCCAGCTTACGCCTAACTTCAGCAACAATGAGATCACGTTCTGTTTTACCATGCCGGTAATAGCATACCGGTATTACCTTTTCACAGGGTTCGCACAAGGTGCTTGAAGTCCTTGAAAGTGCTTGAATTTGTTGGAAACAAATTCAAGGCCTTGAATTCCTTGAAATTGTCTGCAAAGTCCTTGATCGTCCTTGAATTAAATTTTTTTGTCTAAATTTAAAAGAATGCTTTAGCTTTGAGCAAGATAAAGACAAATTTTTTTATGGTTGTCATTTTAAACAAGTTTGGGCAGGCTAGTGCATTTTTTATCGTCAGTTATCAGCGACCGTATAGCATCGGAGCGGCCGACGTACACGATGATTGCATCAGCACTTCTCACAGCCAATGAGCGCTCACCTCTTTCTCAACCACGGGCAGCTGCGGCTCCAGCCAATAGCGTGCCGTCTTAATTAGGCCAGCAAGACGGACGGCGCGCATTCAGGGTCAAGGTCAAGTACGGCGTGGTGTGGGAGCCATTTTTAAAACGATTGCAGCCTATGTTCCGTGAAAATGGGGAAGTGCAGGTTTAATAGAGACTGGATAGAAAATTCGAAATATGCTGAGTGGTTGTTATCAGATCCTCATGATGTACACAAAGCTCGATGTAAATTTTGCGTGAGGTCGATGGATGTTGGAAACATGGGAGAAGCAGCGCTCACCAGCCACATGAGTGGGAAACGCCATTCAGATTTGCTGACGCAATATAGGACATCTAAAGGACTAACCTTTTTCACGAAGAAAAAGACAGTTGAAACGGTAAAGGATAGTAGTGTGCCAGAATGTGGTCAAACTCGCGGCACAGCTAGTAAACCATCATCTACTGCAACAAGTTTAAATTCGGTAAAAACGTGGATGCATACTGAAGAATCGTGGCGTGCCGAAATTTTGTGGAGTTTTAAGTGCGTGACATCACATTATTCCTACAAAAGTTGTGAAGATATTGGCAACCTATTCGTAGCCATGTTTCCTGACAGCAAGATAGCCAACACTTTTGCGTGTGCAGAACGAAAAAGTGCGTATTTGGTGAATTATGGGCTGGCTCCGTATTTAAAGCAGGAACTTAATTCAACTGTGAAAAAAACCGATATGTGCGTCTTACTTTTCGATGAAACGCTAAATCAAGATCTTCAGTTGAAGCAAATGGACTTACATGTTCGTTTGTTTGATGCAAATACACATCAGGTACGTACAGTATACTATGACTCTGCCTTTATGGGCCATGGTCGGGCATCCGATTGTGTAGAACATTTTAAAACTCTGACGAGTTCATTAAATTTGTCGAACGTAGTACAAATTTCCATGGATGGCCCCAACGTTAATCTGAAATTTTATCGTGATTTCAAAGCTGAGGTTCTGTCTAATCAGACGGAAAAAAATCTGATAGATATAGGCACATGTGGCCTACACACAGTGCATAATGCTTTTCGAGCTGGCTATGGTGCTACAGACTGGGATATTGCTGGAATGATGAAGTCTTTTTACACGCTGCTGCACGACTCTCCTGCAAGAAGAGAAGATTTCGTCAAGATTACGGGTAATGAGACGTTTCCACTTAAATATTGTCCTCACAGGTGGGTTGAAAATGTGAGTGTAGCCGAGCGAATGCTTCAGATTTTGCCTCCTATGGAAACTTATGTGAAACGAGTCATAAAAGATAAGAGTTTTGTCACTCCCAAATGCAAAACTTTTGAACATGTAAAGCAGATCTGCTGTGACCCCTTGGCATCTGTAAAATTACATTTTTTTATCTCTGTTGCAAAGAAAGTCACGACGTTCCTCACTAAATACCAGACAGATGAGCCAATGGTACCATTTATGGCGGAAGATTTGGAGAAAATGATAAAGGATCTGCTGTGCAAAGTAGTGAAGAAGCCCGTTATGGACAGTTTGACCAACACTTATAAGGTAGCGACTTTCGAATTGAAAGAAGACACTCTTCTGTCGTACGATAAGGTTGGCCTTGGTTTCTCTGCCACAAATTGTCTGAAAGTGTGCCTTAAAAACAAGCAAGTGTCCGACCGTCAAGCCTTGGAATTTCGAATGGAATGCAAAAACTGTATAGTGAAACTTGTACAACATTTGCTAGACAAAAGTCCCTTAAAATGTGTTTTCATTCGCAATAGCTTATGCTTCAATCCTGTACAGATGGCAAACAAATCTGTTGACGATTGCTGTAAGCACTTCACACGTGTGTTAACTGTACTGGTTGAAGTAAAAAGAGTTGAAGAAACTAAGTGTGATGACATACAGCAGCAATATAAAGACTTTTTGAACAAGGAAGTGAAAACTAATGTTGCCATATTCCGCTCCTACAAAAGCAATGACAAGAGACTGGATGATTTTTTTTCTGAGTTTTTAAGTGGTAAACCAGAATACAAAGAACTGTGGCAAGTTGTTCGCACTGTGCTTCTTTTATCGCATGGACAAGCAACAGTCGAAAGAGGTTTTTCTGTAAATGCACAGATTGCTGTAGAAAATAAAAAAGAAAACACGTATGTTTCCCAGAGATTAATGTATGATCATATCAAAAACGTAGGAGGTATCCTAAACATCAATGTTTCCCGTGGCATGATACTGGCTGCCAAAGCATCAAGGCATAATTATGATCAGTACTTAAGCCGTGAAAAAGAAAAGAAGAAAGTGAATGCAGAGAATCCCAAACGAAAACAAATTGATGAGCTGGTTGTCCAAAAAAAACGTTTGTGTGCTGACATTGAAAGCCTTGAAACTTCTTCCGATCTTTCAGCTGAACAAGCTGAAAAGACTGCCAATCGGGACTGTATTCTACAGTTTAATGCTTACCGAAAATCGTTACGAGAAAAGCGAGAAGAGTTAAATAAGGTTAATACTAACTTACGAGAACTGAATGATAACAGTTAGATGTTCTAACTTCCCAGAAGGCCTAGTGGGATTTTTAAAATTTGGTAAACTAGTAGCCTAGTATGCTGTAGTGTACTAGGGTACATAAAATCAACATTAAGTAGCCTAACTTTAAAGCATAAGCATTAAATTGTCTTTGGCAAGTGTAGCCTGTGACTATATGTTTCAAAACTGCTTTGGATTTTATTTTTATTTAATAAAGTTTTTTTTTGCATTAGCCTGCCATTTGTTTTAATACCTTGCATGTCTGTCGTAAAAGGTTGACCTTATCCTTTAAATTTTGACCACCAGTTTTCATATGCAGGCTTGTTTATGGCCACACAAAAAAAAATATTTGGTTTACGGGCGAGGTTGCAAATCGAAGTACCAGGCAATTTTTATTTTTTTAATTTTATTTAACTGACCATGTTTTTTCAACATGTACCTAGCTCAACTCAAAGCTGAAAAAAAATATGCGGCAAGCTTTAAAAAAATTTTTTGCTTAGTTCTCTGTATTTGTCATCTAGTAGGCTATTCAGTGTTTTTTTTTTTTTTTTTAGTTTTTATATGGTTTAAGCTAGGGATTTGACATAGCACCATTGAAAAGCCATTTTGAGCCGGTTAAAATTGTATATTAGAATGTCAAAATTGGTCAAAATTTAGCGAAAATACGATTTTTGAGTGGGTGGATCAAGATTCGGATAAAAGTTGTCGACTCTCCTAATTTAAGGCATCCGCACGTGCCTGTAAACCAAACAATTAACTTTGCGTGGCCTATTATAAACAAATTAATGTGTGGTGAGATAGTATTGGCTCTTCACCTCTAAAGGAAGGCCCAGTTTGAAGCTAAATAGCCTTATTTGCGTAAGTGTGTTCATTAATAAAGGTCCTTGAAAAAATTAATTGGTCTTGAAAAAAGTCCTTGATTGGTTTTGGAAAAAGTCCTTGAAAGTGCTTGAATTTATTTTATGTGATCTTGTGCGAACCCTGTTTTCAGTGGTTAACACTATGTCGTGTGTTACCAGATCAGTGCGTCCTGGTAACGTGGAAAATACTCCAGGCACTCTGTCGAAACAGTGCACTAAGTCTTTCCTTTGCTCAGGAGTGATATCTCCTAGCTTTTTCACAGCCTGCATGGCTTGTTCACTTGTTAACGGGCCATCACCTGGCTTTCCAGTCCACTCATGGGTTGGAGGTTCTGGCTCTTGGGTAGACAAGTGGTTACATATGCTTTCTCTGGCCACGTAGGCTTTTAGCAGGCTGTTTTCTACCAGTTGTCTTTTCTACAAGAGTTAGTTTCTGAGATTTTCTCCAGAACCTTACAGGGCCCTTCCCAATAAACTTCTAATTTGTTGGCCCTAGAAGGGCGCAAGATCATGACCTTGTCACCAGGCTTAAAGGTACGCTGGCAAGCTTTCCTGTCATAATATTTCTTGGATGTTAATTGTGCCTCAGTGTAATTATCTTCTGCAATCTCACGGCAATATTTGAATCTTTGCAGAAGGTAGATAACGTGCTCAAGTACGCTTGGATGCACGTCAGGAGCGACCCAATTTTCCTTAATTAGTGTTAAAGGACCACGGAGATTACGTCCATAAACTAACTCACTTGGCGAGAAACCAGTGGTTTCATGAGGCACCGTTCTGAGAGCAAACATTGCTCCAGGAAGACAACGTTCCCAGTCATGGGGGTGCTCGCTGCAAACTGCCCTCAATACTGCTTTAAGGGTCCTATGGAACCTTTCAACCGAGTTCGATTGGGGATGCGCAACAGATGAATGGACTATCTTAATTCCACATTTTTCTAGAAATAATGTTGTTAGTTCACTAACAAAACAACTACCTAGGTCGGATCGCACCGTCGACGGAAATCCTATTCTAGAAAAGACCTCTAAAAGAGCATCAACCACAGACTAACTGTCAGCCGACTTAAGTGGAACTGCTTCCGGCGATTTTGTAGCCGGGTCAAGCATGGTTAGTATATATAGATACCCTGCTTTTGTTTTGGGACGAACTGGTCCCACTATGTCAATTATTTGTCGCTCCATAGGCTCGTGCACCATTGGCACCAGTACCATAGGGGCAACTGAGACTTTGCCAGATTTCCCCGTTTTCTGACAAGTCAAACAAGACGCAACATAACGTTCAACATCTTGAAAAATTCTAGGCCAATAAAATTGAGCTAAAATTCTATCTTGGGTTTTTGTTTTACCAAGATGGCCTGCCCAGGCATTTGAGTGAGCAGTATGCAATATTAATTCTTTGCATTTAGAGGGGAGCACTAACTGGGGCACCTTATAGGGGCGCTTCTCCTTGGGCACAGGAGTGCGAAATAATAAATCGTCCTTAACAAAAAAACGTTTATTCTCATCTTGCTGGAAAATAGGTAGCCTACTGCTTTCCCAACACAACTCTAGGCTAGAGTCAAACTGCTGCAACTCTTTGAACTTATCAGGACTAAGTTTGCATAATTCCAAAAACTGGGCCTAGTGAAGTAGTTTTTATTTTAACTTGGTTTAGGTCTGTAGACTCCTCAATTTCTACCTCCTGCTGCATCACAGGTGGATCAAGGATAATGTCTAAAGACGGGCTGGAGATTGCCATATCGGGCGTACAAGTTAAAGAGGGTAGCTCACACTGTCTCCTTTGTGAACGAGTTACTGCATTAACTATGGGAATTGGAGTTTTCATTCCCATTTCCTCCAGAATGTTTTGGGTGGGTACACCCATCAACATTTGGAAATGTGGGCCCATGTGATCTGTAACTAAGGCTTCAACCTCTACTGGCCCATACGGGGTTTCTAGAGTTACAAGGGCGATTGCGTGCGCCGTTGTTTGATCTGTTAATGCATTGCTACAATGCGTAAACTCCCCAGTAAACTGATGGGGCTTTACTAGCTTACGGTCTATGATGTCACTAGTAGCTGCAGTGTCTCTAAGCACCTTACAGTTAGCACCGTTCACTGACCACTCTGTAATATATTTATTTAAAACATATTCCTGGGTTTTACCTAGTGAACTACAAAAGTTTGCCTCTTTCCTAAGGGGGTTGTCGGGACATTGATTTCTAAAATGGCCGACATTATAGCAAATAAAACACTTCTTAGGCTTGTCCCTAGGCTTATCGAAATGAGCCCTGGCATCACCATTTCTTTAGAATTGTTTTGACTAGGCCTAGGAGCCTATCTGTTGCTATTCGAGTGAGCTTTGGCACCAGAATTCGAGTTAGTGTTGCCACTGCCCGAGTTCTGCTTTTTCCGTTGGTTGCTCGAGTTTTGCTTACCATTGTTAGGGTTCCCAGTGGCACCCTGGTTACCTTTTGCAGAAGCATCACCTTTACTAGCACCAACAGGAGCATGACGTATGTCCTTTTCCGCAGTAGACACTAGCCTACGCGCAACATACTCATCGGCATAAATAGCTGCCTTTTCTACTGAGTCTATGTCTGGTTTATCCTGAAGCCAGTACTTATGTTGGTTGGGACAATTTACTAAAAATTGCTCTAGCAAAATCAGATCTGAGATCTTACCAGCATCTGCACTCACTTTGGCAAGATCGAACCATTGCACCATTTGCGTCCTAAGCCTAAACGCAAATTTTCTATAACTTTGTTCAGTAGACTTCGAGAAACTACGGACCTTAACACACGCAGCTTCTGGCGTGAGCTGAAATTGGTTTAAAAGTTCAGCTTTTATTTTGTCGTAATCGACTGCATCACTTTCGCTTAACCTAGCGCATACTTGAGTGAATACCGAGCCTATAAGAGGCTGTAGCTCTAGCGTGTACTCTTCGGGTGGAACTTTTGCTTGTTTAGCTGTTCGCTCAAACTGGACCAAGTATTCACTAATATCCTGGCCCTTTTCTTCCCCCCATACTGGCATTATTTATGCAAGCTCCTATGGCGAGAATTTTGAGTATTAGGCTCTCTAGAAACAACTGGCTGTTTTTCCCTTAGCTCTAATTCTTTTTTCTTTAACTCATTTTCTTGTTGTTTTAATTGAAACTGAGTGTCAAGTTCCATCCGCCGAGTGAGTTTCTGCGGAGCTATTTTGGCTAATTCGACTTCATGACGCTGAATGTCTACTAATTGGGCTAACCTAGCCTTTTCGTTTTCAGCCTCGAGAAGTTTAAGATGCTGCAATTCTCTAGCTTCATCCCTTTCCTTCTCTTTTTGTTGTTTGGCTTCCCTTAATAGCGTAAGCCAATCATTTAAATCATCTACAGTAAAAGTACCTTTGTCAATACCATTCTGGATTTTGGTTATAGTCGTGGATTTTACACTACTCTTACCTATGCCGGTATCAACACAGAATTTTTGTAACTCTTTTACTGTATAGGGTTCACAACCCACTGCGAGAAAAAAAAAAGCAACGTTTGCGGAGCTTCAGTTGGAAAAGTATGTTTACTAAACTGTAAACATCAAGTTTAAACTTAAAATAAACTTGCAGTTATTCACAAAATAAACTTGCGGTTATTCACTAATTAAAATAAATTTAGTCTAGTTAGGCTAACACAGGCCTACAACAGTTATTTGCTATTTAAACTGATTTTTAAACTAGCTAGGCTAACACAGGCCTACAAACAGTTATTCGCTATTTAAACTGATTGTTAAAGTAGCTAGGCTAACACAGGCCTACAAACAGTTATTCGCTATTTAAACTGAAATTTAAACTAGCCAGGCTAACACAGGCCTACAAATTTCTTTTTTCGTAAAAAAAAACCTTTTTTTAAACGACCGGTAAAATTATTTAAACCGACTGGAAAATTTACCTTTTTCTACCAAAGTTTCCAGAAATAAATTTAAGTCACAATCCCCTGTCAAGGCAAATATCCCTATTTTAAAACTTTAACCCTGGTCTCGCAAGCGTTATTTTTTCACACAATTTTAAACCCTAAAATCACTAAACTTCAGCTGCTCAACCTTAAAGTATATAAAAACAATTTGCACCTGAACGACTGCACTTACAATTTATCCCTGCTTTGGCTTTTTGCTGTTGTTCTCTTGCTTCTCGCTTGAGTACGACTTAATTTCCATCAAACTTGAGGAATTGAATAAAGTTTTGAGTCCGTGGTGTCCCTGTTGACTGCTCACTGGAAACAAACACTTGTTTTCGTTTCAGCCAGCAAACCTCTGCAGGACTGACTGAAACAGTGGCTTTTCAATCTAGCCAGCAAACCTCTGCTGAACTGACTGGATTACTGGATTTTCATTCCAGCCAACAGACCTCTGTTAAGCTGACTGGAATAGTGGAAAAACTAGCGAGCGCACAAAGTGACAAATAAATTGCTCACAAAGTGGCCGTAGCTGTGCTGACGAGTCGGCTGCTCTCATAGATGAATTCCGGCTGTGTCGGCCTACTGTAGTCGATGTCTAGGCCTGCTTGAGTCGTCTATACATCAGACGGTGGTTTGAAGCTTCCCTCGGTTTGGTCGGCTTGGCACATCAGCTCCTCGGGTCCTACGATCCTTGGCGCTGCTGGGCTCGGTTGCTGACCATGGCTTTGGGGGCTTGCTTCTATCGGCAATCGATGGCTGTGGGTGTGTGCCTCACTGTCATCTACGACGATCCCTGGTAACGTATGGCTGGAATCCCGGCAACTGGAATCCTGCCGTTGTCTCGACGAAGGAAGTGGGAAGAATTTGGGTTCTTTACCGAATCCCACTGGCTGCGACGCAGTTTATTACGGAGCCTAGCTAAAGTCCCTTGGGGGGGGGGGGGCATAACATTTTTCCGAACTGGCAGTATTCTCCTTCCTCTCGACGATCTTGGTAGAACTGCCACCACTCATTCGCGAATGAGACCTAACCTTAACTCTGTTACGATTTAAACGTGCTTGATTTATTCATGCAGAAGTCTGAATAAAAGAAGTCGATTTCAAACATATGCACATTTATTTATGGCCGATATCACAACAAGTTACAGGTTAACTATTTAACGTTGAAGGTAAACAACTTTCGGTTGGGTGCACAACTTACGGCTGGAACCAGTTAAAAATAGTTTAACTCAATTTTCAGGCATTTTGTGATGAAACAAGTTAAGTTATGATTTTGAACAAAATCAAAAAAAAATTTATATTAATTCTTCTTCCCTTTACGATTTTGGGTCGGGAAGAAAATTAATAAATTATCAAGGTTTTTAGGAACCCGTGGACCTCACACTAGCTTGTCCTCATTCATTGCGTAGGCTAAGAAATGTTGGGCTTAAGAGCTAGGACTAGTTGTTATTATCTTCTTGGGGTCTAAATCATTTTAGGATCCCTTCCCCCTAAGATCTTATTAGCTAAAGTATCTTTAGACTACATTTTAGTTTAAGTACTTTACAAAGCTAAAGCTTACCAAGTCAGGGTACTACCGCGACTTCTTAATCTTCAGCTTATCCGCTACTCGGCTAAGCGCGCGCCTACTCTAGGAAAGGCATAGCGTCCCGCCGATCTGCAGTGGTTTTGGGACCAAGATTACAAACGTCCGTTTCCTTAAATACAGAAATACAGGGCCTTCACACGGACGAACAGGAGAGCTCAAGCTTCTCATTTGTTGAAAACCTAACTCAATTTCATAAACTGCATTTCAATTCGACGATTGCCTTGAGGCGTTTGCACCTAAGGCGATTATTGGCTGGCTACATGATGCTGTCCTAAAACTTCCAGCGATCGGCAACTTGACTTCCGGGAAAAAGCGTCGTTCAAACACTCGTGCTTTCTTCAAGACTGAGAAAAGAGCATCCAAGCACGCGAGCATCCCATTGGCCGAGCTCGTGCCCGGTGATTGGCCAAAACGGCTCTCTTGGATCTGGTTCAGGTTTGACGATCATAGGTTCAGCAATACTAATTTCAAACTGAAATGCGCTGACATTAATTTATTTTTATTTTAAAAATAATAATGCTATGCAATACTAGGAGTTAATAGCTATAGGACTAAAGCTCGATAAATGAAAAATTCCAACTCTAAGTGAGTTGACACGCAAATCTAAAATTCGCCATTGGCACTAGCTAACAGCTGTTACTAGCCTACGAGTGCGAGCGCTCTTGCCATTACGTTACGTGAACCGTGTCAAATAACGAAGCACTAAACTGTAAGTTTAACCTAGATTAAAATACCAATTTATATTTTAAAGGCACATAAATCCCTCCGTTCTGGCCGCTTTACTCTGCGTCACCTACGCTAAAATATAGTTCAAACGACTGCAGCGCGCATTGCTCTAGGCATTAGTCATACTCATTTCGGGGCCGCTGCAACGTGACACATCGTACGACCAAGTCGCACTCTTGAGCGAAGGATTAATAATCCTTCCTCCAGGGCCGCGGCTTGCCAGCGATGTGGCGGGAGTTATTTACCGCTCGGACCGAGCCGTTTAAAACAAGCCTAATAACATTCACGCGCCACTACTGACATCTGCATCGTACCCTTAGACTAGCAAATGAAAGGTAAATCAGTTTATATAAAACTATTTCCGGTCATGTATCGAGTGAAACTGTTAAAATATACCGGAGGGAGTTATGTGCCTTTAAACTAACTAGAATTTTATTTAATGCCCAAACTAAAAGATTTCGAGATTGGTTCCAACCGCATTTGTACTTAGTTTTCTGGCTCCAAGCTGAAGTACATTTCTATGGTCACAAATGCAATTCGTAAAAACGGCCGACACAAGGTCGATCTTCTTTTCAAATGACAATATTTAACAATATTTACATTTTTCTCGAGTGGAAGGTTACATATCAACAACAGAGGTTACATATTTGTATCCAAACGAATCCGACATTTACCTAAATAAACATTAAGTAAATTCGAAGGGTTTTACAGAAAATCACGTCTCATGGCTTGTAAAAGCCGGATGCAACTTTTACGAAAAAAAGGATCCACGTAACTTTTCTTGGCATGCATTTTAACAAGTGAGATCCAAGTTAAATAAGCACAAAATAAATAAATGGTATTTTTATTTATTTTAATAAACCAGCAGCCACAACGGACTACTGAACTGAGTAGCCTACTCATATTTCTGCCGATACGACATACAAGGAAGATCGTAGTTCCTGGAGAAATAGTAGCTAAACAGAAGAACATCTAAAAACAGGCTAATCTGTTACAGGCCAGTAACGAACCTGAATTTAGGAAATAACCAAAACCTTCCCACACCACGAGGGGGAGGCTTTGCTTGAGTGATAAATTACGATCTTCCTTACATATCTAAATTCCCACCCAAGCCTCCCCTCCATGAGCTAGGTTGTGGAATGTGGAGAAATGATGCCGACAGGATGCTGCACTGGAGCTTATACAAGCTGGCCAAAGCCCGCGCATGCGCTATGCCGTATGAGCCTGGCAGGGAAGACAACACTCAAACTTCTATGGGAATAAATGCTCAAAAGGGGGAAACTGCTATAAAACAGGTAATGTATATTTTCGGATAGGCAATAAAAATTAAAATTAAGCAGGTTCGGGCCCTGCAATTTTAGTCTTTTTATTATTGTTATTATTTAATAAACAACTTCGACTTTGCCTCTAACCAACTTTAAATTCATTTTCCTATCTCCAATGAGCAGAGCGTGACAGGTAGTATTAGCTGGCACTGCGGCCCTAAACTTCAGTTTGACTTGTACGTCCACGATTCCCGATTGAAGCCTCTCAGACTGTTTGGAGCAATCCAACACCGCGAGAGGATAGGCTTTCTTGAACTGAAGCAAGTCGAAACTCAAGTCGTTGGTGTCGTAGCACAGCTGCCTAAATTGCTGCACCATTCTGTACACGCCGACGTACTCTCCAGTAGCATAATTAGCGTTCAAATCGAGAAATGGATATCTTTCGGAATTTAGAGTCATGTGAGCATCTTGCAGACTGCAGTGGTCGAACACGCCCGGGTTTTTAAATAAAGAGTCCTGCCTGTTAGTCTGCAAAGCTAGAACTATCCACCTAGGTTTCTCGGCCGCGGAAGTAGTCGGCACGCGCCAGGTGAAGCTGGTGTTTTGAGGGAGCTTGCAGCTATCGTAATGCCAGTGCCTAAATCCCAAATCCACGATCACTCTGTGGTCTATAAGATTGTAGAGTTTAAGTTTCTGCTCGTCCGAGGCTACGGCCGTTGGGCACGAGCCAGCTAATGCTATTTAGCCATTGGCCGCGGCTGCTGCTTTGAAGATGGCGTTAGTGTCGCTCGCTCGCATGAGTGTGAGCACATGTTTAGTTCCGTAGATTAACTATCGTAATTTTCGAAAAATCCCATGACGTGTTTCAACGGGATGGCGAAGGTAAAGCTTCCTTTGGGAGTTGTTTCAACGATGATGGATGCGTGCCGTTGTTTGAACCCCAAGTTATTGGTTAGTTCGGCATCGAATGAAGCCGTACTATCCAACGCCCAGCATTGGCGGAGAAAAGCCGGTTGCTCGGCCGCTCTGTAAGTGAGCAGCCCCTTCATCAGAGTACCGAACCCCGGATAATTTAACTCATTGACTTGTTTATCGCCAAGATGGTATTTGATATTACAACAAGAATGTGAGAGCATTATTAATCGACGCCGCTACGTCGGCGTCCGCCGAGTCATCGTCCTTCAACAGCTGCCCTTTAATCAGGAGGTAACTGTTGGCAATGTGCAGAAATAAATCTTGGTTTTTATAGCCGACGAAAATATACATCACCTATTTTATAGCAATTTCCCCACCTTTTGAGCATTTATTCCCCTAGAAGTTTGAGTGTTGTATTCCCCGCCGGGCTCGTACGGTACAGCGCATGCTCGGGCTTGGGCCAGCTTATATAAACTCCAGCGCAGCGTCCTGCCGGCATTATTTCTCCTAGGGCGATCGCCACGCGTGGTCTCTGTGAGCATCCCCTTCGACATTCCGCATAGGATTCTACGTGCCATTCCGCATACCGCCGTCCCGCGGATGGACTATACCGTCATTCCTACTTCAGTGGTGGTCGTTCCGTTCCCCACAGGTACATCAAAACCAATGGATGGTACCTCCGTTCCTACATGACACGGTCGTTCCTCCTCCCACTGGTTCCTCGAAACCAACGGACGTTCCACATACCGTCGTTCCGCGAATGGAAGGTACCTCCGTTCCTACATTACACGGTCGTTCCGCCTCGCACTGGTTGTTCGAAACCAATGGACGTTCCGCCAGTCATTTCTTTCACGAACCGTTCCTCTCTTCCATACCAAGTTCACCAGTTCAGGGACCATTTCTCTTGGACCTATTCCGTCTTCATCGTTCCCCTTCTTAGGTTGACGGATCATGGTACTAGGATCCATCTGGATTGCTGCGTTCCTCCATCACATGCGGTCGTTCCGCCTCCTGCTGGTAACTCAAAAACCAAGGCTGCAGGAAACACTCCCGATTTCGGCTACCTTCTCACTCGTCGGAACCTGCAGTCCTCCGTTGCCCTTACATCTCTCAAAACACCACCCCGGCGTTCTGGTCGTGTTGTCATGACACGGTCGTTCTTTTACCAGCAACTTCGCCAACCTTCTTCAGCAGTATTCCTTGAGATCCATCAACAATGGACTCTGACAACAATCCGTCTGACAGCGTTCCTCGCTCTCGGCTTCATTCAAGACGTGCAGTCCGTTCCTTTCCTCCGTTCCATTCCTCATGTTACCCCTCGATTCCCCTGCTTGGCCTCAGTCCGTACCAGGACGCTGAAGGGAGGGGGGGACTTGCATACCAAGCAAGATTAGCAGCATCACTTCAGTCCACGTTCCTCCTACCAGACCTCGGTATGTAACAAGGAAAAGAGGCTCTTGCTACCTGTTACGACCAACATCAATACTGAACCCATTGCACATCCTCCTGCTCAGCTTCTTTCATGTATGAACCTTGACCATCATGTTCCGACACATCCTGCATGGTAGCAGTTAACACTTTACCAACACGGTTCCGCTTCCTTCTCTCTTGCTGTTTCGATTTACAAAATAGTCCTGAGATATTCATTCACGCTGTGACCCCACTGCGCATTCCTTTGCGCAGTTATCATCGTAAATACAGTCGACCGAAGCAGTTTGGTTCATCTTTTTTGTCTCACCACCGTCTTAGGCAGATACTGTTCAATACATTCCGCCATGGCTTACGTTCCTACCAGCTTTGATCCACGTTTTCCCATGCCACAAAACAGATGCTGTTAAACCTTTTCTTCTCTCGCCGTCGAGCTGTTCACTTTGATTCTGCTACGTTCCTCAATTTACGTTCCGCATCCTACGTCCCACAGTTCCGATGCCATAAGCAAAGGAACGCCAAGGGATGGTTCTTCCTCTCGGTTGCCAGCCTCCACAGATACAAAGCCTATGTTCCCTTTCCAAGGAACTCTTACGCACAAAGGAACGATACGCCTGCCATAAACAACACGTTCTTCACCTGTCTTCATATTCCTCTCAACCTTCGGACACTGGACGTTCCGCTACTCGGAGGACTGACGAACCACTCACTTCGTCTCAAGTACACACGCTTATGGACTCTTCCCTTCAGAACTTTAAGCGTGCCAAGTACCAGTTTTAGGCTATGTCGCATCATGGCTTGCCTCCGTTCCTAAGCACCACCGACCTTCCGCAGGCGACGCAGGTCCCTCTGCCGATTCGAATGATCTACGTACACGTTCCGTTTCGCCGGTCCCGTTCCTTCCGCGGACGAAGATCTCGATTCCAACTACTCACCGGACCCGTCCCTTTCGAACCCCTCCGAACTTCCAGGGAAACCCCGATCCCTCAGAGATCATACTCTCAGAGTTATTAAAGACGGTCGTCTTTCTATACAATGCAGTCCGGCCTTGCGTCTGGTTTTGGCTTTGGTCTGCGTGACCAACCTTCGCACCAATCACCGTTACCTGGCCAAACAACGACGCTCCTTACAACTCTGCTCAGGAACGATAGCGTCCTCCTCGACAACAGATCACCCCTTGCACTGGCCACGGTCCCTGACTCTGCGTTTTCCGCCCTGCGTTCGTCTACAGTTCCTCAACATAATATGAAAATCAAGCTCTATTCCTGGAAATATGGATGCGTCCCTTACGGAACGCTTTTCACACTCCTCCTGTCATCCCTCGATCCCCTGCTCGGCAATGGGGGGGGGGACACTTGCTCCCACTAGAACCGACAGCTCCACGTTCCTCACCACCCTTCCTTCCCCTTACTGGATCTCTGTCTGTAAGGAGGAGACAGGAAATAATGTTTTCTTCTTCCTTTAGAAACACGTGCATTTACTAATGCTCTTTTGCCACGGATAACGATCCGTTCCCCTCAGTCGGCCCGCCTCAAACAAGCATTCTGACCTTTCAAGGGTTTTGTTCCCCTATCTGGACTTATACACAAGGAGATATACCACTTACGCCACGTACAGCACTCAACTATTCAGTATCACCTGCCTCCTCGCTGGCCTTCTTTCCTCCGACATCTCTAAGTTTGCCATCCCCTGTCCCGACCTTCAGCCGTTCCTTTTGCGTCCCTGATTATCATCTCGACATTCTGCCTCACCACTTGGATCCTGGTCCGACGTCTCCCAAAGCCATCTACATCGACCTCGTCTGTGACGAGGACATGCCTTATGAGGAACATTACACATTCCTAAGCTCCACGTCCTCAGACTTTTAGCTTTATCACCTGGCTCTCCTCCAGTTCTACGTTCCCGTCCCGTCACTATTTCGGGCATCACTCCTCTCGTTCCCCGCCATCCTTCGTCTTTGGCTACAACTTTCTCCACCCCACCGACATTGGAACCCTTTCCTCGTCCGTCCTGCGCAGAAGTCGTCACTCCTGCAGAGGTTCTACACTCCCCGTCCCATGCCATATCTCTTACAAAGCCCACCAAGACAGACTGAAAGCAACTGCGAATAATACGTTCCTACATTCAGCATCACCTTTGGCTGATCTACACATTATCGCTACCTTACCCACAGATCCTGTGACTAGTTCTGCCGTTCCCAACGACCAAGACGAAAATTCATCGTTCATCCGTACGTTACCATCCGACACAACAGTGCTTCCTCCCGGCGCCATCGAACCATCATCATCTGCCTCAACATTGGCTTCCACAATGCTATCCATAACTAACTCTACAGGCGCCACCATGCTCGATGCTCAAGACACGCTTCCTTCCGTTCCAACTGCACGTTCCCCTCTCCCACTCTGCCGAGAGACCATCCAATCCCCGCTTCTGTCGCACATAACAAATTACTCTGTGTGGCAGTTTGATACTGCCCCGTCATTCGTGCCAGTTTTCCACGGAATAAACCCTCACACGCCAACTGCCTCTGGAGATCTACGTTGCTCCCCATGTTGAGCCAAGGCAAAAGGGGGTGGCTATTGGAATCCATCACAACTTTCACGTTCCATTACAACGCCAATCTTTACATTCCTTTTGGCCAGCGAGGCGTTCCCTTCGACAGTCCTCTCATTTCATAAATGAGGACGGTGGAGATTGCTCCTCGTTTTACATCCTTCATTCCTCTATGCTCACTTCCTATCCGTTAGGCTTGCCATTAGACATCAAATTTCGGAATAATAACTTAAGAAGAGGAACGACAAAAAAAAAGAAGAAAGAAGGGACAACAACACAACATGGCACTACAATATACGCCATACATAAAGGATTTCGCCATGCACTTTCAGAGACCTTTCCTGCTCATGTCCCGTTCCAGTCACGGCCTACAGTCGTCGTTCCGTCCAACCTCACGTCCCGTTCCTGGTTTTCCATCCGTCATCCTCAAGTCGTATTTCTTCCCACAAGGTAAGCTGTTTCGCTATATAAGTCTGATTACTTACCTTGTACCCCTTGGATGTTAAGACCCTTGCATGCGGTATACAACCAATCTAATAACTTAAGAGCAACCCGCATTTCCCAATCTCACCTCCTACAACAGCTACTCGTTCCTCGAGTCTTGTTGTCGTTCCATCTTGGTCGGCACGGTGAAGTTGGTTGGGATAACAGGTGTGTCTTCATCGGGAATTAAAAAATTCCTTGGGGACGTCGGCTCATACAGCGGGAGACTTGAACCTAGCCCTCCACCAGGTGGCAAAGTCTGCTATAAAACAGGTAATATATATTTCGTCGACTAAAATTGCAGGGCCCAAACCTGCTTAATTTTAGTTTTTATTTTCTACCCGAAAATATACATTACCTGAATTCCCACCCAAGCCTCCCCTCTATGAGCTAGGTTCTGGAATGTGGAAAAATGATGGCGACAGGACGCTGCGCTGGAGTTTATATAATCTGGCCCAAGCCCGCGCATGCGCTGTACCGTACAAGCCCGGCAGGGAAGACAACACTTAAACTTCTACTTAACCTTCTACTTAAACTTCTACTTAAACTTCTAGGGGAATAAATGCTCGGGGGGGGGGGCCCCGCTGCAAAAAAACGGGTAATGTATATTTTCGGGTAGGCAATAAAAACTAATTAAGTAGGTTCGGGCCCTGCAATTTTAGTCTTTTCTACATGTATTCGGATTTGAGAATTTTCGTTATTGACATCAGTGCCAACAAGAAATTCTTGGTGCCAACAAAGGATTGTATTTGTGGTAGCATAGGCGGCAATCTCGGGGGGGGGGGGGGGGGGGGGGGCCCCGCCGTCGTCCCCCCACGTTTTCAAACCGAGGTGTTCGTCCCCCCCCCACGAAATAGGAGGCAAAGCTGCAAGTGGGTGTCTATTTATTTTGCTTATCACTCGGAGTTTGAAACAAGAAAATATATTTTCCCCTTCCCCATTGCGTAAGTCAGGTCATGAAATATTATGAGTCAACAGTCCCTAATACAGGGGAGTAATGAAGTAAAGAATTTCAGTTGCAAGGCCAAGGCCAGAAAGATCGCGGATTTACAGTAAATGGAGGATATAAGCGTATCTCTCAGCAGTAGTGAAATAAACACGTTTTTTTTAACGCTTTAAACGTGTTAATTTAAAGTTACACAATGTTATGGTAAAGAAATCATCATCACGCAAAAAATTGAAGCACATTAAATTTCATTATTAGTCACCTTATAATCGAAACTGCATTTACTTCCTATAAATCCGAACTACTTTTCCGAATGTGTATACGTAACCCTACTTACGTAGTGCTTGTGAGGGAGTATCCGATATCAAATTACTTTGCTTGTTGACGAAGCGCCAACTGGAATTGTATCGCCTGGTGATTCAGTTCGGCCCCTAACCAGGACTGTGGCTAGGAATTTTTTAAGGGGGGGGGGGGGGGTGAACTGGCAATTTTACTCTCCGACCGCAATCCTACCCCCTTCCCCCATCACGACGAAATAATAGGCTACAGTCCAACTCTTAAACGAAAACGATAGAAAAAAATAATCAATTGAAATTTGGTAAGGTTTTTTACATCCTGTCAGTCTTTCATATTAGGGGCTCTGCGACGACCCTGCCCATAACTACGTCAACGTGGCTTGCCTATTTATATACTTTTTGCTGCTGGGGATTTAAATTTATTAAATGGCATGGTTGCAGCAATGCTAGCTGGATATCATTGCGATGCATTTTATTTGTTATAACATTTTAAAGTCCTTGCGATACGATGCAAAAGTTTGTTTACAGTGTGAAAAACACAAACTGCAAAAAACAATATTTTTGTACTTTATGTGTTAAAAATCTAGGGAATTGGTTTTGAACCGGTATCTTAATTCAGAACCCTAAAACTTTACTACGTAGGCCTAGTGTAAAGTTTAAATTTTTGCGCTGACCTTGGGAAATTTAAAGTAGGTTTTTATACGGAGGTTAAAGTGGCACTATCACCGATTGAAAGTCTGCAGAATTTGGCAACATCTAGCGCTAGGTATGTAATAATACTTGCTTGCATCAAGCGAAGGAATGCACCACGTCATATCTTTTAATGAAACAAACAAGCCAACACACTCCTGATTGATGGAGTGAAAATCTGGTAAGTCCTCGTGTTCTTGCAAGCAATCTGTAAAGGTTTACAATTCACTGCCGTTAGATGGCGCCACTGTATTTTCGTACAATTTTCAATCGGTGAGAGTGTCACTTTAAACATCTAGTTGCATGAAAATTATATTGGTATTAATATTATTCTATTGCTATAAAAAATTTCGTTACTTCCTTTATGGTATATGTGTAAGGAAAATGATTGCCATAAGAGTCACATTATTATTTTTGTTATTATTTTCGCTGCATCTTACGACACAATGCAGCGACTATTCAGGCATAAGGAATCGTCGTCAGTCCACTAGCAATAATAAAAGTATGGACAGTGGTGTTTGTGAGGGCTCTCCTAGAGTGTGCAAGCTTAGTATGGTTGCCATCTCTACTGGGAGATATTGACACGGTCGAGTCTGTTTGTTTGCTAAAAACTTTGCCTGCCCTACGTAACCTTGCCTGGCCCAGCCTGCGTAACCTGGTGTACTTACTTGTGACTAGTATGGGCATT
>JAHWFP010055889.1:0-20319 GCA_023313725.1 Lithobius niger | reverse complement strand
TGCAGAAATAAAAAATAAAAAAGTAGTGAGAAGGGAGGGGAGGGTGTGTATTCGGGGAGATGTAGGGCAACTTCCCACCAGCCTTGGGGAAAAAATAGTTGAAAATTCAGTGCAGAAATAAAAAATTAAAAAATAGTGAGAAGGGAGGGGAGGGTGTATATTCGGGGAGATGTAGGGTAACTTCCCACCAGCCTTGGAGAAAAAATAGTTGAAGATTCACTGCAGAAATAAAAAAAAAAGTAGTGAGAAGGGATGGGAGGGTGTATATTCGGGGAGAGGTAGGACAACTTCCCACCAGCCTTGGGGAAAAAATAGTTGAAGATTCAGTGCAGAATGAAATAAAGCAGCGAGAAGCGTGGGGAGAGAGGGGGTATCCTAGATATGTTTCGGAAAAGGGGTTAGGACAACTCTCCCTGAACACATCCAGCAGGTGGTAAAATTAAATTTGTCAACCATTCAGTGCAAAAATGAAAAAGTTGGGAGCAAGTGCAATTGGGGGGGGGGAGGTATATTATTTGGGGAAGTGTGCGGAGCGTGTGTCTGAGGAGGAGCTTGGCAACTGCCAACTCCCCCTCCATTGGTGCCAAAATTGTTGAAGATTTAAAGAAAAAAAAAGAAAAACAGTGGAGGAGCAACTTGGTATGGGGGCATATAATCGGAGGAGGGGGCATGTACCTGAAGATTGAGCCACTGCCCCCATTCCCACCACAGCTCTCCCACTCCCCAGCCATATATATATACCCTCCCCCCCCCCCAGTACATGTAGTAGGGCCGTCGCCCTTCCCCAGATAATTATATCCACTCCGCCTCCCCAGCCATATATATACTTCCCCCCCCCGTACATGTGTAGGACCCTCGCCTTTCCCCAGATAATTATAACCGCGCCTACCCCCCCCCCCTCCCTGCCGCACCCCAGTCTCTCCGATTACTTTTCACGATTAAATTCCTGCCTCATACATATTTTCGGAGACATTCACGGTGGGGATATCCAGTTAAGGTCTAAACTAGCCCCGGACTAACTTAACCTTACAGTACCTTCCTAAAGCACCGAACAGAGCGCACCACTGTTACAGACAGTTTGGCTCCAAACTCGACGTCGCGCGTGCGCAGTGATGTTGCGTCAGCCGTGCAGTACTCAGGAATTAACGCTAATACTAGATGGATATCACCATTTTTCCTTATTACCGAGTTTAGCCAAAAGGTTAACGTTAACCCTCAACTGGATATCCCCACCGTCAGGTTTTCCGTTCGATGCATATAGGGTACTTTACCTCTGGATGCGACAGGCTGGATGCAGTAGGGGCATGCCCGTGGACGAGTTGGATGCTGGAGTCGTAGCGATCCTGGTGGCAGGTGCTGAGGTTAGCAAGTTATGATGTCAGCAAATTATGACGTCAGCGAGTTATTTCGCTTACTTTTATCATAAATGCTTAGGTTAGGTTAGGTTAGGTTTGGTTAGGTTAGGTTAGGTTAGAATTGGATACTGTTTAGGTTGTATATGATAAGCGCGCGAAGCGCGCCCCTTGGGACGGTGTTTCATACTGGAAGCCTCGCGCGTCCACACGTTGTTTCATGCTGGAACCTGGCACGTCCAGCCGAACGCGTCCACAGGTAAAGTACCCTGACTCGTTCGATGGCTAAACCGATTTTAATAGCTGTAGTAAGGAAGCCCGATCTATTAGGCTAGTAGTCCTGAGCACTGTACAAACTACACAACGCCTATTGCCATAATATACCATACTGAAACTAGTTCTTTAAGTGTGAAGAATGCAGAAAATAATCTCAAAGGATAAATAAAAAAACAGTATTGCTGTCAGTTTCAGTCGTTTTGAAACAATGCGGTTGCTTCTTGTATCATTTCGACAGCTAACCTGTGGCGGGAGAGCTGTCCAGTTGCGCTCGTAAAGGTCGGTGTTGTATTCGTTCGCTTGTTTGGAGAATAAAAATTAACTAATGTATAGCATTTCTCGCTCGGCCGAATAATTATGATCTTAGAAGTCATTTACATGGTCAGTCATTATTACTATCTACATCATTCAGTACCTTCCTAAACGACCGAACAGAGCGAACAGAGCAAACAAAACGCACCACTGTTAGAGACAGTTTGGCTCCAAACTTGACATCGCGCGTGCGCTGTGATGTTGCGTCAGCCGTGCTGTACCTTCCTAAACTACAACACAGCTCAACAAACTCAGCAGAGTATTCGAAACGTCATACCTTCACCGCGACCAGTCCTTGTTAATGGATTTGACCAGAATTGGCTAATAGATGGGACCAGGCGAGAGCAATGCCAATTGCGAACCATCTCAGGGAGGTGGTTTGCTGGAGTGGGGGTTTGAGCATGCGCGAGGTAACAATTTTGCCGGAAATAGATTCGTCGCTGACGATGTTGACGTCAATCAAGCCGCATCAATACGGCTCTTAGTAGGGAATGAGCCAAACTTTCACCAACAGTGGTGCGTTTGATTCGTTCTGTTTGGTCGTTTAGGAAGGTACCGATTAAAAACGTATGACATGCATGCGTGTTTGTTCGCCTAATCCTCTGAAAAAAGGTACCTCCAAAGATGAGAGTACCACCAGATTAAAGATAATTAAATTAAATTAAATTACTTTCATCATTGTACTTTGATTTTTTTTACCCTCAAACATGCGAAAGAAAATTCTTTGAAAACTGTTTCATGAAGTCGTAGTTCGATCAAGCAACCTAATCAAAAATAAACTTGGGTGCAACAAAAACCTAAAATGGCGACATATAATATTTTTTACTCATATTTAGTATTACCCACACGACGTAATAATGGATCTCAAAATCGGTTGGCGTCATCTGGCTGGACGCACAGAAACAGTTGACCGGCAGGTTTTAATAGGTTGTCGAACATTCGCGTTTTTGAAGCACGGGGTGCGCGAATTGAGCGAGCAAAGCGGTTTATATTTCAACGTAAAACAAAATCTATTTACTGTCTATGATCTTCAGATATCAAAGGCTATGATGAATGAACGCGAACAATCGGCTTGCTCTCTAATGATCAGTACATCGATTTTCTGTTAATCTGCGGATTGAATTAACTGTATGAAGCGTGGATCAACGCCAATAGAGTGAGCAGAGCGAATAACGTGGCTAGTGTTTATCAAAAAACAAAACCAAGAACGAAATTAAGAAAAATATCTAAGCCGGAATAAAGCCGCAAATCACCAGAAAACACTGCTGGCTTGAATTGGTCGCAAATATTTTTAGCTGGCAAAAAAATTAGCCGAATTATTCGTTAAGCCAACGATTACTAACGAAAAATCCAGCTTAATGGTCTAACCTCAGTGGGCCTTGGCAATCATTCGGTTCGTTGCGAGGCTATTCGTCCCTGACAGTGGGAAATACCGGCATTGCCAAAGAGACTTACTAGGGTTGCTTCATTTATGGTCAAGGTAGATACGGAGAATAATACAAAGCCATGTGCGACGTATTGGGAAAATCAAATAATTTGTAGTTTCATTAATTAGCATTTAATTAACGATAACATTCTAACACCGTGTTTAAATGGGAGGTGAAAAGTTTTAAAATATTTTTGCCACGATCGTAATTATGAGACCAACAACAATTTTAGTGAGTGGTCAAGCTCATTCTACGGAAGGGAAGAAATCTGGAAACGCTCACGTTGCAAATGGTGGATGTTCTCTAAGAAAATCCTCGGTCGTTTCAGTCAGCTAAGTCACGTCATTTTAAGAATTCCGAATTTTGGAAAACTTTGAAAAGCGTGCAGCTAAGATAATCAATTTGGTCTGAATTGCAAGATGGCTTCATCATTTGAAATCTCCAACATGTACAATGATGACTCCAGGGAAGATATTGATGGAACCACCTGTTGCTACCGATGTCTGATTATTGTTTTCAGCATTATCTTAGGGGTGAGTGGCTAGGGGTAACATTGAACTTCCTATAAATTAAGGAGTAGTTCATCCGTATTTGATACAAGCATTGCGATTTAAATGCTTCCCCTTTTTCGTATTTTTTTCCGTTTCCTGCCATGTACCCTGATTCCCTGGAAATTCTGCGATTCAACTTTACTTACTGTTAACAGCAGTGCCTTTAGGAAAAACTTTCGGAGAGGACGGGGCCGTCCATATATTACGTCAAACTCTAGGGGATGGTTGCTGTATTGTGACAATTGTGACACGGGTTGGGGGGGAGGGGTGTTTCCAAAATGTGACGTCACAATCTTGCATCACATTTTGGTGTTCACATCACCAATTTTTTAGCGTATTATTTAGGAAAACCTTAGTTCTGATGCTATTCTCTTTATACTCAAAAAACTCCCCAAGATTTAAACCCGTGGAATCTTTACAACACATGAAAAAAATAAAATAAATTTAATAATAAACAAACGTATGCTTTTAAGTATTACATGGGGGAGGGGGATTACAGAAGTGTGGCGTAATTATTAGGGTTTTTACAAATTTTGTTACATTTGTGACAAAGGGGTGGGTGGCTGTCTTAAAATAGGCAAAAAAGTGTGACATAATACATGCATAGCTCCAAAACTTCAGATACAGAGGTCAGCATTTTAGATTAAACACTGCCGTATCCTGCTTCTGGAGTTACCTTTTTCACGGGGACCGGAAAAAAATCCGTGGAAGAATAATCCCCGGAAAACATCCAGATAAAATATAGTCCCTGGAAAATAATCCAACTGGAAAAATCCCCCCAAAAATAAATCACTAGAATAAAAAAAAAAGGATTTTTATTCCAGGATGATTTTTTTTTTTTTGGGGGGGGGGATTTTTTAGCCCTGGTTCTATTTTCGGGGAACTGTATTACCAGGATTTTCTAAGGATTTGTACTGTCCAAATATCTAAGGATCTAATTCTTGCTAGCACGGATGTAGAACTAAATTGTGGCATGAAGAATTGGTGATCAAATCGTTTTAAAGCTTCCAGGTTGACTGCTTATCACACAAGACGACGACAAAAATGATGGTGGCAAAATTTCGAAGCCAACAGTCAACTTCGCCACTCTGTGTGGTGTTTACACTTTTCTTCCTCGGATGATTCGTCCCCAGGCTGTCGGAAGAAACATTTTATGTTAAAACTTTTATTTTTTGAGTACGTACGTCAAAGAATGAAATTGTAAATGCACAGTTTAATTCTTTGTATACTCCGACAGTGAATTTCCGTTAGTTCTGATTGGTGAGGTTTTAAGACGCTCATCATTCGCGCGCGAAGCACTCCCCCCCCTCCCCCAATGCTTGCACACGACATGGAAAAAAAAATACGTCAGAAAAGCGTTATATTAGATTCGTGTTTCACGAGCAATTCGAAAATTAGTACCCCCTCTTCCCCCCTCCCCAAATATGCGCGGAGCATTTTTTTTTAAGGTCGTGGTATTCGTACTTGTGTTCTCGAAAACTTTAAACTACAAATGGTGATGCAAAATTTATTTCGTATTTATATGTTTTAATGAGGCCGGCCCCACGCACCTAATGCCACATTCGGTCGCGCGACAAGACATTTTGTTGAAACCTGTCTCACCTTGCTGCCGACGTCTCCAGAACCCATGAAATGAGTTGAGTGCCACACAACGGATGAGACGTTGTCGAGAAACGTCTTTAGGCGTCTGACGACAACAAGGCAAAGTTCTATTTCTATGGGGTCTCTCCGCCGCATGCAACGTTTTGTCGTGAGACGTCTTGTCGTGAGACAATTGTCCCATTTGGTGGGTGGCGCCGGCCTAAGGATCTTCCGCGTGGGGCTGTAATCAACTGTTTGGTCAGACCCGTCGGACTGAAAACCCAACAGGTGGAACGTATCGCACGGCCCATCAGATAACGAAGGTGCGGTCTCACACCCAACAAAAGAGGAGCATTTAACTCTCGACCCAAAATACCACGGAGTACTAGACTTCGGTGCAAATGCTGTAACGACAACAATGTATTTGTTTAACATGGTTTCACAAGCTTCACAGAAAAATGTGCGCTTCTGCCATAAACTTTCGGGGTACAGTCACAATCTCATAACATATATGGTTTTACATAAGTAAAAAAAAAAAAAGCTTCTGCTAATGGTTCCGAAACAAGGCATTTTTTTTTTTTTTTTTTTACAAAGTTTTCTTGTAAGACGTTGGTTTTCCAAGAATTCTGATTCTGGGTGCGGGATTGCTAAAACGCTTGTTCCCCATCCATTCTCTTTTAAAATAGTAATTCCTCAACTATGGGAGGCAACTGCCTAGGGGCCCACCGATTTGGGGAGGGGAACCCGAACTTGGGAGGGAGGGGCCCCTCACTGGCCCAAATTTAAATTATATTTTGGAATTTTGCAAGAAGAAGCTTTCATGTTTTTTTAAAGTTATTACTCTGTAGTTCCGTGAAATTGTGCTTTGTGCGGCGAAAAGTTAATTGTTTATGTGTATGTGGGGGGGGGGGGGGGAATTCTCGCCTTGTGTGGCAAAAACTACATTTTCTATTTTATGAAAGAGCCTCCAATGGGTTTTCGCCTTCTGAGGATAAAACTGCATTCCTTTTCGGAAGTGGCTATTTACAGGTACAGTACCTGCAAACAACTGGCTATTTACAGGTACTATAGCTGTAAGTAATTGACTATTTACAGGTACTGTACCGGTAAGCTACTGGCTATTCACAGGTAGTGCTCAAAACGTGAATGCACCAAAGCCAACATAACTTCAGTAGGACGAAAGCATCCGGCTGCAATTGCTGTCTGAATCGTAGTTTGATCTTCCAGGCAAACCATAAAATAATAAGGAAACACTGAAATGAAGGTTTTTCATTTAGTAACTAATCATTCTCGTTACTAAAGTCCGCAGATGTGCATTAAAGTCACGTCTTACGCGTAATTCCAGAGCTGTGTTTCGACAAAGCGCCTTACAAATGTAAGTTTTGCGGGAAGGCTTTTGAGTTACAGACTCACTGGTGGCCAAGATAACCAAATCTGTAATCACAATTGGTGTTACCCACAGGGCCTTATTAACCCGCATTGGGTCCACGAGGCAGACCTTTCAAGATGGCCCCCTCACACAAACGTGGGCCCCTCGCCTAAATACGGGGAGCACTCATCATAACATGGGGCCCCTCACCTGATATGGAGCGCCGTTACCCTCTCGTCCCTTTGCCCTGATAGGGGCCCCTCATCCCTTTACCCTGGTACGGGCCCCTCATCCCAATATGAGGTGCCTTCATTCACCTTGAGATTGGGGCCTCTCACCCATTACCCTGGTGCGGGGTCCGTCATCATAACATGAGTTCCCTTCACCCTGATGCGAGGTATGGGGCTAAGTTATTCTGACATGGTGCCCCTTCACCCCAGTTTGAGGCTCAAGTGGCAGGGCCATTTGCCCAAGGCAAGATTTTGTGAATGCAACAAACGAAAAGCTATAGATGCAATAATGTGCAACTTTCTACTTGAATTTATTTACTAGAGCCTAAAGACCGTACGTCATGCGCTCCTTGTACAAACTTAAAAACTACTTAAAACTAACCTAACCTAATCCAATGTACCTTCACCACAAACAAACTAACGAATCGACGAATCAACGAATGAACAACCCAAAGAGTTCAACAACTCAACGAACCAACGAGTTCACGATGCCATGACTTCTACGATGCCATGATGAACAATAAACTGCACTGAGTGTAAAAGAAAAATAAACCCTTTCTTAATAATACAATTGCTACAATGCATTAGTGGAACAGAGGTTATAATGAAAAGTACAAAAAATATTTTGCGTAATGAGCAGTGCATTGTTGGGGGCCCCGTTTGGGCCCCAGACTTCCGTGGGGCCCCGATGCAACTGCCTCGACTGCCTCGTGGGTAATAAGCCACTGGTTAACCACGCCAAATTTGAGGAATCTGGGCCAGTTTTTTACCTGAAAATGTGGACGTTAAGCTATCGTTTCGAGCATAAAACGTTGCGTGTTCATGAATGCGAAACAAATATCGCAAAATACCGTGGCGCCATCTGTTGTCATTTTGTGTCATTAACTTTTAGCATTGTTCACTGGTGATTGAGAACGTGAACGGCGAAAGAAAGAAATGAAAGAAGAAAGACGAAAACGGGATGGCCGCTGATGTTGATGGGCTCCTGCAGGAGCTCTGGAAAAAGAAAATACTAACGAACAGTGACATAAATCTAGGAGTAGTGACTGACGATGTGTTTGTTCAGGTTATGAGAGAGGCACGACGAAGGGGGATCAGTGAGAAGAGAGTTAGACAATTTGGAGTAAACACGGAGATGAAGGGTAGGGGAAAACAAGATGGTGGTGATGCAGATAAGGTGTGCGGTGAGAGTAGCAAGGCTAACAATGAGAAAGCAAGTGAAGCGGTAAGATTGTTCAGTGAAATAGCAGCAGAGCATGGTCAGCCAAAGTGGAGTGACTGCGAAGTGAATGCAGGGGAAGAAGAGGAAGAAGTGGAATGGCAAGGTGAACAAGAAGAAAGAAGGCGAAATAGGAGTCTGCAAGCTCTCAAAAGACAATATGGAGGTGGTTTAACCAATATTCGCATGCCGAAATCGGTTGTGATGGTTTGCGGAATGTCTGGAGGTCCTTACTCAACGTCGCGAATTTACTTAGCCGTGGCTGAAGTTGTAGGTGAAGAAGAAATCGTCGCAGCTGGCACTCTGCGGTCAGGCCATGTGTTTGAGGTCGAAGTGAAAACTGTTGCGGCAAAACAGAAGCTGCTGAAAGCCAAGCTAATCATTTATGGACAACCAGTCGATGTATTTGACTTACACGAACAGACAGTGCAAGCGCGCTTGTTATGGTTACCTCGGAGTATTACACCGCAAGAGATTGCTACAGGCTTCGCACGCATTGCGACGTTGGAAAGACATGAATTTGAACGTTTGAATGTACATGGGAGATTTGTGTGCGAGACGACGGCACGGCAAGTCACGCTTCGTCTTAGGGAAGGCGTAACGATGGAAGATGTCCCTGATGTTGCTACGATTCGGGGAATACAGACATTGGTCCTCGTCAAGGATCGGGCGCCTCAATGCTTGAGGTGCGGCATGAAGGGGCACTTTCGTAGAGCGTGCGCGAGTCGCACGTGCGACATCTGTGAAATTTGGTGCGATCCCCGACACCTATGTCCGCACTTGCAGGCGGCGGCAAGAGATAAGCTAGTGCAACGGATGATGCAAGCAGGCCCGCAGCAATCAGGGACTGAAGTAAGCAGATACTCGCAGCAACTGCAACCGCAGCTGAAACCGCAGCCGAAACTTCAGCCGAAACTGCAGCCGAAACCGCAGCCGAAACCGCAGCCGACACTGCAACCGCAACAATCACAAGGAAGTCGCCAGTTTGAGCAGTCGTGTCGGCTGCAGAGTCTGGGGCAGCCTGCCATGAGCACGAGTGCTCCGTGCCTCACGGCAGCATTGGAAAATGCAGAAGCTCAAGCTCCGAGCAATAGTGTGATTGCTGCTGCAGATGGAAAAGTACAACTCCTTGGGAAAAGCACAACTCTGTTAACAAATGATGGTGACAGTCCTTGGTTCACTCCACCTCCAAAACGAAAACGGAAGAGGAAGAAAAGTTCTGGTTCAGATGCTTCGTCTACTGTGCCAGTGTCAGTGCCAGTGTTAGTCAGCAATTTAGAGGATGAAGTTAATAGTGAAAATATTGATGATGCTAGTTCGACAGTTTGTGGTGAAGAGGATGGAAATGACATGAGTGTTGATCCAGCGGAAGTTATTGTGATGTGCAATTCGCAGCATAGTGAAGAGCATGTGCAAACAAGCGTGTTAGGTGATATGGTGGGGCAACTTTCGCAGGAGGCCCTAAGTCTACAAGTTCCTGATAGTCAGGTAATTTTAAACAGCAGTGGCGTAGACAGAACAGAGGGAAGTGGGGAGTAGGTTATAGGTGAATATTAAACGTTCAAGACATCAGTTTTGTATAAAATTGCATCTTGGAATGCACGAGGCATACAACAGAAACTAGCGGATGTAGAATTATTATTAACGCATGTGGATGTCTTAGGCGTTCAGGAGGTAAACAATATGCGCGATTTTGATGCTGCTGGGTGGGCGGCGGATTTTGTAATGTCGGATTTAAGAGTAGGAGTCTTCATAAAGTGGGCTGTACCATATAGGGTAATTAAAATCGAACAGAAAGTTACGGGCATTGATGCAGTAGCGCTCAAAATATTTATGGGTGGAAAATGGGTCAGTGTGATTTTTCTGCATGTGATTGGTAATCCATCGATTGGGGAGTGGACGAAATGGCTGAGTCAGTTTGTTACTCCGGTCATCATTGGTGGTGACTTCAATGGTCACCACTATGACTGGGGGTCGCTGCGGACTGATGCGCGAGGCACTAGACTTGCTGGTGTTCTGGCTGATCTGAATTTTGTAATTATGCAGAATGGTACTCCAACATTCATAAGATGGCGGCAAGGTGATGTGCATGAATCAGTCTTGGATTTTTTTGTGTGTTCTGTTGACATTGCGAAACAGTTTCAGTTTGCGGTATCAGACGACTTGCGTGGCAGTGACCACTTCCCTGTGGTTCTCTGTCCCTACAGGCAACAGATGCATAATGGCTGGAATCGTGCAGCAGGGTCCTCACGGCGGCCGACTGTGAGCAACGGAGTTTTCACGGAATGGATAAGCCAGCGGCCGCAGCGAGCAAGGAAGCGCGATCCTCCTCCCCATAATACGGCCATGGCTTGGTGGACAAGGCGTTGTACCATTGCGGTCAGGGATAGGCGCAGGGCGTATAGACGATGGAAGAGAGCGCCCAGTGATGAATTGTGGTGGACATACCGAGGAGTTGTCGAGGAGTCGCACTTTATCCTGCGACAAGAGAAAGAGTCGCACGGAGAGCGTCTGTGTGCGGCGGTTGCAAGTTCTTCTTCGTTGTTGCAAGCCTGGAAAACATTAAGTCGCAGTAGTGTCAAAGTGGCGCAGGCATGGGTGTATAGTCAAGATGCGACCATGCAAGATCGCAAAGTGTTGTGTGGTGTTGACATGGCAAATGCCTTCAACGCACGATTTGCGAGTGTTTACGGTCTACCGGAAGGAATTCGCCCGCCTCCTTTGGTTACTAGTAAGGCTGTATCAAGCGCTGGAGGCATCCCATGGGAATTGTCTGAATTCCGTGCTTCGTTGGCAAAGTGCAAGAGTGGCAGTGCAGTTGGTATTGACGGTGTGAGTTATAACACCATCCGTTCGTGCACAGAAGAAGAGCAGCAACAGCTTTTGTTCTTGTTTCAAATGATTTTAGATGGCGGTCAGATACCACCAGCGTGGTTGTACACAGTTCTTGTTCCGGTGCACAAACAGGGCAGCATTAGGTCTGAGCTAACGAGTTACAGGCCTATTGCGCTTCTGTCGTGCATCAGAAAGATTTATGAAAGAATGGTAGTTCGGAGACTGAGCTGGCATCTGGAATACTACGATTGTTTAGCAAAGGTACAGTTTGGGTACCGGCCGAACCGTAGTGCCCAGGATGCAGTTTTGTTCTTGTTGACGAGCATCCGTGAAGCATGGGCACAGGGCAAAGTTGTCTTGGCTGTCTTTTTGGACATCAAGGCAGCTTATGACACTGTGTCCATTGCGTGGATGAGAGTGTCTCTCGAGAGCATGGGAGTCTGTCCGCAGCTTGTTGAGACAATTGTAGCGCTGTTGGGTGAGAGGACATTTGTGACGAGAGTCAATGGAAGCTGGTCTGCAGAAGCAGTTACGGATAGAGGTCTCCCACAAGGAAGTTGCCTAAGTCCAACATTGTTTGCTGTAGCAATTAATGCAGTTTTAGTGGAAATTGGGCTGTCGGCGAATATTGTATGTTACGCGGACGATGTGGCGGTCTGGTTTGTGGGAGATGTGCTTGAGCTGCTTGTGAGTCAGGCGCAGTCAACTCTAGAAAACATCCAGTGTCTCCTTGGTGACAGAGGCTTGCTTTTGGCCCCGGCTAAAACAGAAGTGGTGGTGTTTGCAAGATATACAAAGGTAGCTGCTGAGCGTGTACGATTGCATGTTGGTGATCAGGTTATTGTTCCAAAGAGGAGTGTGAAGTACTTGGGAGTAATTTTAGAAGCGAATCTTGATTGGACCTCTGATACAGCGAGTGTGAAAGATAAGCTGTTAAAGAGAGTAGCTGTTCTGAGAGCGCTGTGCAAAGGGAACAACATTACGAGAGGTGCACTTTTAGCAGTTTATAGGACCTTTGTTCGATCCGCTATGGATTATCATCTCCCGTTCCTGTCGTCTTCGGGCAGGAATATGAGGATGCTGCAGGTAGCTGTCAATGAGTGTTTAAGAACTGTGACTGGGTGCATTGCCTCTACCCCAGTTGCAGCACTGTGGGTAGAATGTGGTGAGATGCCAGTTGAGCACAGAGCACGTGAGCTGCTTGTACGTCTCTGCTTGCGCAATTTGAGTCGAGGTCCAGACGATCCAGTTGGGAATATCCTTGGGGATTACAAGAGACTAGGAGATACGACCCGCAGTATTTTGGGAGAGGCTGGAGCAGGAGTAACGTGGCTCCAGCAGGTCTCGCGTGGTGAGCTTGCGGTTGGCAGTGCTAGAGCGCTCAGTCCTTGGAGCTGGTGCCCGGACCTGCATCAGGTCTTCCTCCCCAAGAACACTGATTGTAAGGTTTACTGTGACGCCTCCTACAGTGCTAGAGACTGTCAGGGTGGTTTAGCGGTTGTGGTCCCTTCATTGAAAGTTTCTATTCAGCGGAGGGTTGTATCTGTGACGTCGAGTACGCTGTGTGAGCTGCTTGCTATCTCTGTAGCGCTTGATGTAGCAGAAGAATTGCAGCTACCTTCTTTCTCACTTAGCACAGACTCGCTAACGAGTCACAGTCTGCTACGGAAAGCTTGTGATGATCTTAGTGTGCAAGATCCACTGCTTTACTGTATTCTTTGGAAGCTCTGGGTGTTGACACGTAGCAGTGTTGTTGAGTTTTGTTGGGTTCGTGGGCACAGTGGCATTGCCGGAAATGAGCTTGCAGATGGGCTTGCCCGCGAAGCATTAGCTGGTGAATGCCAGACTGTTGCCCCGGTGTTGTCAGCGCAGATGCGCAGACCAATTGTCAGAGAGTGGGCCAAAGTAGCATGGCAACGGGATTGGGACCAGAGTGCTTTAGCTAGAAATTTTTATGGGCTACGTCCGATTTGTGGAGTGAAGTCGCTTGTAGACAAGTTGCCTTTTGAAGACGCGCAGGTCGTGTTTCGGTTGCGTGTGGGCCATACGCGTCTGCGATCGCATGCTTTTCGCTTTGGGTGGGCAGGTACGTCGAATTGTCAAGTGTGTGGTGTTGAGGAAACGCCAGAACATATTCTCGTGCACTGCACAAAGTACACGGCAGCGCGGTTAATGTTAGCCCCCTGGATGCATGGGATGTCCACATGGCAAGACTTGCTTTCTGAGTCGGCCAATAGACATGCCTTCGTGAAATTGCGGATGGTTGCAAAATTTTGCAAGGTTGCGGGAGTACAGGTTTAAGGCAGGGTAGTTCTGTTCACTCTGTTCTCTCTAGGGCTGCTGCTGTTTGATGGAACTGACATCGGTAGGTCCCTGGTTGTCCACTATGTGACTACAAGGCCCACTGGAACTTTCCCTAGATGGGAGAGGGAAAGTGGGCGGGTGGAGTGTGATATGCGTGTGTGCAGTGTATGTGGAAAGCCTGACGCTGGAAACCTGATGGACTGCCAGAACTTTCCCTAAATGGGAAAGAGAAGGCGGTGTAGTGTGTGCAGTCTAAAGAAGCAACGTTGTATGGCGCGTGTTTTTGTGTAAAGAGTTAGGTGTTAGGTGAAAGGCTGATGATGTGTAAATTGTGTAGTGTTAAGTTGTTAGATGGGGCGTACGGCTGAGGGCCATGGCTCCAAATAAAATATCGTGAGAACGTATTGGATTCACTCAGATTAATTTACTTAGGCTTAGCTAACAGTTACGTTTTTGATAAATTTGTCTTGTTCATGGTTTTTTGTCATTAGATGGGCTTTAAAGCCACGTTTAACGTGTAATTTCAGAGCAGTGTGCTAATACAATCTTCGACAAAACGCCTTATAAATGCGAATTTTGCGGAAAGGCGCTTAAGTTACAGACTCAACGATTATAACCACTCGTGGCCAAGACGATCAAATCTCTAAACATTCTCACAAACTGATGTTAACTGGGGCAGATGTAAGCGATATGGGCCAAATTTTTAAGCGTTGCAAAAGCGGATTTATTACACATTTTATACGAGAGGAGAAATTATACGACTGTGCAGTGGCGCCATCTGTTATCAATTATATCGTTAACCGTTACAGATTGTTCACTGGCGCTTGAAAACTTACCATATTAGGTTAATTTACGTAGGCTTAGCTAATGTTTACTTTCTTGATAATATTTGTTTGTTCATGGTTTGTGCATTCCTTCGCTTGCTGCACGATTTAACGATATAAAAGACAACAGATGGCGCCGGGGTAGCATCGTGCGATTTTCCTAAAAATTTTTAGCAATAAAATGCTGTTTTCGTTAATATCTAGCCTAGGCTTATATGGATTGGATGAATAACCACCATGCCTGATCAGTTACGAAATTCACACAGTAGAAAGAAACTATTTAAATGTAATGTGTGTATGCACAATTTTTCGTCATTTAGCTAGTAGGGTGTTATTTTTTTACGAAATTGCAATTAATCCGATTCATTTGGGTTTCATGAATGAACATGTTGTCGGATCTGGTTTATGAGATACGCATGGAAGTGAAAAACCCATTTTAATGTAATGTGTGCAGATGAGCTTATTAGTTATTACAAAATTCGTTAGCAGAGGTTGAGAGCAAAATAAATTAAAAAAACTGAAAATGAGTTCCCACAATTCAGCTAGGGGTCTGTCTAGAAGGAGGGCTTTCCAAAAAATGATTTATTTCCAGCAATTTTAGTACCTTCGAAAAGTTGTGAAAACCAAGTTTCACAATTTTTTTTACTTGCAACAAACGTTTTGTCTACTTTTAACAAATTTTAGTACTAATTTTTCGGATCTGGAGATGGAGGTACTCCCCCAGCCCCCACACCCCCGGGTGCGACACTAGTTGAGTCATAGTGATTGTTTTTGATCGCTTAAAACAACCTTAACTGAAACAAGCTACTGTCAGCATTTCGTAAGAGCTTAACTGTATATTTTATGTTAAAAAATCACATGCCACGCGCACAATGTCAGCTCTGACAAGTCGATGCTTTTGAAAGGTTTGTCGTATGGCTATGTAATTTGATGCTTCCTCGAATAAGGCTGTACTTTAGATATTACTGGAATTTTCAGGATTTTCTTAGACGACCTTCAAATATTCAGGCAGATCGTACTTTAATGTGAAATCAAACTGCAATAATCGAAATAATTATTCTTTATGTGCTTAGCATTAGTAAATAATGAGGAAGAACACAAGTTCAGTAGTTTTATGGTAGCCAGTTGTTTGTAAACATAGTACTTGTAAATAGCCAGTTGCTTGAAGGTACTGTACCTATGAAAAGCCAATAGCTCACCGGTACAGTACCTGTAAATAGTCGATTACTTACAGGTATAGTACCTGTAAATAGCCAGTTGTTTGCAGGTACTGTACCTGTAAATAGTCACTTCCTATTTTTTATGAAGGGGGGGGGGGTGAAGACGGGCTCCACTGGGCTCCACTTGTGTACCAAAAGTGCATTTCTCTCATTTTTATGAAGGAGTCACCATTGGGCTCTCGCCTTGTATGAAAAATCTGCATTTTTTTTTTAATGAAGCTGGCCTCTCATTGGGCTACCGTCTCCGGGCCCCCGTTTTTGAAGTTAACGCCCCTGTCGTTGACGTAGTCTTTTCAGTCGTTTCGGCTGTTCAGAATACTAAAATGGGCCAAAGTGACGTTTGCGCCTTTCTGGTCCGTAACTGTACTAAGCACATTACTGCGCAAGAAAACATTTCTTGCAATTACGGTTATCTTTCATGCTCAAAGGGCATCAAATAAGTTAAATGTTAAAATTAAATTTTAAACTGGACAAATGATATTATTTTTCAGAATTCCGGCAGTGTTACAACTTACCATGCTAATCTTTGAAATTCCTCAGTGATTTAATTTGTGAGTGATAGCGATGCTAAAACACTGCCTTTCCTCACCCAAGCTATCGGAATACCCCTAAAAGTTTTTTCACTGCATCCTTGCCAAAGTCTTCACGCTAGGGGGTCGTTGTTTTAAACATTTGCCCATGTAGTATCGGTTGACTTGCCCCGTCGCCTAGGAAACGTAGCGAAAGCCAATGGACGCACGCAATAATTCTTACAGTTTTTATAGGCAAGGAAGCAGTAACGTAATAACCAAACCAATTCGCCACAGGTTAATTGCAGGCATATCACCGAGTGAAAAAGTGTGGAAAAAAATGTGAAATTTTAAAGGTACATTCCGCCTGCCGTATAACGGCCACGCACAGATCGCCATCCGCGCGTGTTACCATCACACCGTTTCGCGAGACTTGGCATAAATAATTTTAATTTTTACCTCATTAGTCTTTTAGATTTTTGATCTCATGGTAATTATTAGCAAACGATTAAAAATCAGCACATGCACACACATACAAACACAGATGAAACATCATGGTTATTGCAAGCGCGCAAAGGATCATAATAGCAGAATGCTATTATATTAGTTCCAAATATTCAACAGAAAACCTCGTAGACGCCACATTTTAAAACGGATTTTTAGCAAGGGCTTGACTAACGGTAAGTAAATAAAACCTTGGGGCCGTACTAATTGATGTTGGGGATCGAGAAAAATGGCTTTGGGAGGAATGTACCTTTAAGCTCTCCAATGAAAGTGTGAAAAAGTTTTAAAAATTAACCAAATTGTGAAAAAATGTGAAATTTTGGAATTTGTTGATAAGAAAAAAATTGCATCGTGACAAACGATAAATAATTCTAACTCCGCTATGGTTGAGTAAAGATAAAATTCAGTTTGAGGAGTTAATTTACCTTTGTTTGCCAGCGAAGTCAGGTTATTTGTTTTGCCGGTAGATGGCAGTGTGACTTGCGCCGTGGGAGTGTCGATGTTCCTTTGTTCGAGGAAAACCCAAAATGCAACGTACCTGCGCTCCCGAACTCCTCACCACTCTGAATGCGTTTCCAGATTTAGAAATAGGCTTGTCAAAGAAAATGTGTCAAAAAATATCTGTAAAATGTCTAACATTTGTGTGAGAAAAATGTGGGAAAACGCGTGAAGTGAAGAAATGTGAAAAACTAACGACCCCTAGGTAGCATCCCTGTAATTGACAACAGGAGAACTAATCATTTCTGGACAGAAGCCCTGGAGTAGGCCACCACTGCTGTATAATGGATGCTTCTCCCTTTTTTTTTCCAGACTTCAGGCGGAATGATACTAATTAAGGCCATTTTAGTGCGAGCATTGGTTGCTGCTGTCCATTCCATGTTGCCCTTTGAGTCTGTCGTTTGGCACACAGCTCATGCCACCATTGCTGTCGGGGCCGTCATGATTGTGGTTGGAGTGGTGGGCACTGCCTGCGTAAGTTTGGAGGGGATGATACTGGTAAGTCACTCAAATAATGAAAACAGCGTTTTCCGTAATGATAATCGTAAGTTAAATTGGTTAACATGTGCTTATAGTGTCCGCGGCCTATCTTGAGTTCGCCCCAGAACGAACACAGATAATAGATTGTATATTTTTGGTAGCAGAGTGCCTTGTTGATAGCCAAGATGGTTACCAAAACAATGGCGGCCGTTGATTAAAGCCGCTCCCTCCAGGAAGACGTAGCCGCTCATAAAATACCTTCAGGACTCAGATGCGCTGCGCACATAATAGAGTCATGTAAAATTAACTTACTCAAATTCTTAATTAATTGGTTATTTAATAACTTACCTTTGGGCGAGTAACAAATGTTTCACTCCACGAAATCCTGTGCTATTGAACTTATCTATGGCATCAATTTGATGAAGTGCTAAAGCGATTTGTGTACATATTCTTTGTGCTTATTTTAATTTCTTAGTTTTGCGTTGCTATTGCTACTGTTTTGGTTATTTATGACCAACCGTTTTTACTTCCATATAATGCCCTTTTATGGCGATTTTCACTACTAATAAAGTTAAAGATATGCATATGTTGAAAACAGTGTTGTTCGTAATGATACTGGCAAGTCACACAAATGATCGAAACTTGTTTTGTAACGATATGGTAAGTCATGCAACTCAATGCAACTCACACAAGTCACGCTACTCACACAAGTCTGACAACTCACGCAAATCACGCAAGTCACTGATAAGTCACGCAAATCATCAGTGTTGTTCGTAATGATACTGGCAAGTCACGCAAATGATCAAAACAATGTTATTCGTGAAGATGCTGGTAATTCAAAAATAGCAATGAAAAGGGGAAATCGTCGAATTTATGCCCTTTGCAACTACTAAGGTTATTTCGGGTTGGAGTCGGACTTTGCTACGGCCCACAAGTGATCAAAACAATGTTTTGTGATGATACTGGTAAGTGACACAAATGATCAAGTCTCACAAATGCCCAAGATGGAGGACACTCGGTAAAGCTTGTGCATGGCCTGGTTCACCCCACCAAGTTCTTCCTTAATACAAATTCTACTTTCGTGTGAAAAATGACATATGGTCAAACATGCATGCAAGTTGATTAGGTAAGAAGGGCTTGTAAAACGGATAAAGAGGATGTGCTTTGCTCCTCAATTTCGCTGCCGTAGTTAGATGGTAACTTTACCTTACCTAGAAATCCCTTATCTGGAGTTGTTTGCGATAATGGGGTTAGCTTTATACGCTGCTGCGATCTGGCTAATCCAGAACATGCCTGAGGAAAGTGTATCCTTTCGTGGAACAACCGATGCGTGGAACTGCATCCATCACGCGAGCAAGCATTCTTAAATGTGGTGCATGCTAATTGCTGGGACGCGGTTAAACTTGCTATAAATTTAAACTGAAGTTTCCCGCCGAACAACTAAATGACGGGAGAACCTCTGCTCTGCATTTCGACCATTGGTCAGATTCATGAACTAAGCCTCGTGGCGGCAGATCACCACAAGCACCATTCAGACGTGTGAAGCAATTTTGTTGGAAAATATTAGTCACTGTATTTGGTGTAAGAAGAGTGGTGAAATAAAATAAATCTACAATTCCACAAAAGGGGTTCAATTCAGTTTCAATGTGGCAGCAAAAAACAACTTTCAGTCGTTACACCCATTTCACTGCTACGGAACAATTTCGGCATTTACAGGCTTATGAAGCATGGTGGAAAGGGAGAGAGAACAGACTAAAGCTAAAGTGTGCGCGGCCTATCTTGAGTTCGCCGCAGAACGAACTCAGATAATCGATTGTACGTTTTTGGCAGAAGAGTGCCTTGTTGATATCCAAGGTGGATACCACCTTGATACCACCTTGAACAATCGATTAAAACCGCCCCCTCCAAGAAGACGTAGCCGCTCATAAAATATTTCCAGGACTCAAGATACGCCGCGCACACAATAGTTTGCTATTCGATGAGATGAATAGGAAGTGTTACGAAGCCACAACTCTTGTCCAGGGGTGATTAGTCTAAGGTCGAGTAAGAGTTCCAAGCTCATGGGTCTTCCACGAAAGACCCATGGGTCTTCCATTTTCTTCAGCCATGTTCTAGAATAGCCAGATCACAACAAGACATGCCGTTGATGTACTGTGCTTGTTTTGCTTATCACTTTACCGTGACCATGTGCACATTACTCTAACTGTGTAGCCTAACATGGTGAACAATGTGGGCTGGGCGCACAAGAATAATTAATTGAATTTGCCATATCTTAACATAAAGGGTTCTATAGTCATGCGGGTTTAGGGTGTAAATTCAATGACGTAGACGTTTTTTTTTTCCTGCATCGTGGATGTAGGTTTGCGAGGACCTTCAGATACTTCCTGGTAGCACTTCTTGTTACACTAGCAGTCTCATGTTAGATCCGCTTTCGTCCCATTTAACTAAACACTGGCCCATTTTTATAAGCATTTTAAAGTTCAGCTGAATGGTTTCATTTGTCTAACTAGAAATGGTTGTTAATCCTGTTTTGCAACAACGATAAGGAGGTTGACAACATTTGCACCTCCAAGAGATGCAACAATAAACTCTCTGAGGTGCAGCCGTCGAGTGTTTTTTGTTGCTTCCGAGGTGGTACATACTATAGCTGTCCCTCTCATCGTCATGGGGCAGAAAACCCAGTTTGGGTTCATGGTCCCAAAAAAAAAACCTGCAAGTCTTATCCTCCGTACCATAGTGTCTTGTACTTAACACTTATTTGCTGCTCGGACTTGGCATTTTTGGTGCGTGTTATTGTTATGTTCGTAAGGAGCCGTTTTGTTCTGGAG
>JAHWFP010055884.1:22891-33899 GCA_023313725.1 Lithobius niger | reverse complement strand
AGAGGAGAAACATCACCGCATCCTGGGCGCTACGACCCGCCCTGTACCCGAACTGAGTCGGTGCAAGACAGCCATGGTACTCTAAATGACATCCAAGCCGCTTCACCAGCATCCGTTCATAAACCTTCCTGAGATTGGACAACAGGGAGATAGGCCTATAATTCGTTACTAGAGAACGCGCAGACCCGGACTTATGAAGAGGTACAATAATAGTGAACAACCAGGAACCATGCCACTGTGAAAAATGCCCTGGAAGAGATGGTGCCCTGTCACCACCTCACTGACAGCCACCGAGTCTAGCGTACGCAGAGTCCTGTAGGACATACAGTCGATTCCCGGGGCGCTGCCATCCTTACACTTCGCCAAGGCCGACAAGAACTCAGCATCAGCCCAGGGAACATCAGTTGGGGAACCATCTATGGCGCTCACAACCGGAGGAGGAGGCAACCCAGTGGGAAGGGCGTAAACGCTTGAAAACCTGTCGCAAAAGGCATCCGCCATCCTTTCGCCCTTCAGAATCTCACCTGAAGCACTCGACGGGTCATACACCCACATTTGAGAGACACGCTGTGAGCCATGAGTAACGACACTCCACGCCTGCACGAGAGACGCAGCAGAACATACACGACTGCAAATCCTCTCGGAAATCGGTCCCGCTCCTTGCGAATTATGTATGATGATTCAGCAGACGTTCCCTGATAAACAAACCAAGTTTCGTCACATGGGTTCCTCTTCCAACACCTGTAAGCTCGTCGGCGATCACAGACTGCCCTAGAGCAAGCTGTAGTCCACCAGCGAGGTTGTGTTCTCCCCACACACTCGCGTGGGTAGCTGCCACTCTTGCATCTTGAAGCAACACGAGTTGTTTCCAACCACTCTTCCATTACACCGTTCGAGACTCGCGGGCGCTGCCGCACACATCGTCGCCGGGGATCTGTTCCATTGAAAGGTCGCAGGACCACAGGAAAGTGGTCGCTGCCTCGCTGATCATCGGACACACAGAACCGAAAAAATTTTTCAATCCCAGAGGAGCAGAGAAAAAAGTCAAGGACCGATTCCTGAACCGTATTCCTCTGCCACCGCGAGAATGTGGGAGTACCATCATGAACAACACATAGGTCACTCTGACTAATACAGCTGCTCAAACGTCGCCCACGAGTATCAACCCTTTGAGATCCCCAATCATAGTGGTGGGCATTAAAATCCCCACACACTACGAGAGGTCGAGAGAACTGCCGGAACCAGGCATTCCACTCGCCAACTGTACGGTCACTCTTCACATGAAGCACAACTAACGTAACTCAACGGGCAAGCATAAACACCTTAACTGCACACACATCCAAGCCAGGAAACGCAACAGACACAGGGCACTGTACATACGGGACCGCCCATTTAATAAACATGCCGACACCTCTTCCTCCCGACACATAATCACACTGTAGAGAAACAGCGCCATCATACGAGTTTAGGTTAGACTCCTGAACCCCTAAAATTTGGACATGCTGCAGAAGTTCCTCAATCTCTTGCATCTTATGTGCAGCACTCCTGGCATTCCAGGATGCAATAGAATAGGCCATGTTTACAAAATCTAACCTAACTAACAGTGACACCAACCTAACCTAACCCACTCCTTCTCCCACTCTTTCCTGACACGTCTGCATAGCATCATTCAGGACAATATTAGCATCACCACTAACATTAGTGTCACTACTTATCGTAACGACATTGGCAAGACCCAGATCCACACTATCAACACTAAATGCAACAGCCTGACTCAAAGACAACACTTGTTCATTATCAAAACCACCGTAATAATCATGACCACTCCCGCAATCTTCGTCCTGGTCAACAACGCACATCTCTGCATTCTCTACAGTATTATTCACAGGAACAACAAAATAATTATGATCACTCTCGCGATCACTAACCTGACTTTCGACGCACATTTCAGTGCACAAATCCCGACCACTGACACTTTCCGCACTACTCACAACACTCATAGAGGCATTCTCACTTGCACGATCACTACCGTTATCACGAGAAACACTACTCCTCTTCTTTTTCCGTGCTGGAGGTGAATCTCCTCTTCCAACACGACAAACACTCTCCGCCGTTGCACTATTTTGCAGTAGTTTGGAGCCTGGCACCAAGGGAAGCGGCTCCAGCACAACTGGCTGAGACAGACCACTGGACACAGAAGGAACCGAGAGGCCAGAGGTTGCAGAGGGCTCGGTGGAAACAGAAGAAGCAGAAGGCACAGGAGGAACAGAAGAAGCAACTGGCACAGATAGTTGGACACGTGACACTGGTAAATTGCACACTGGAACTGTAGGCTCCTTACTTGGGACAACAAACTTGTCAACTCTAACCACTTCCCTGGCAACTTCCGCCCGCGCGGAACTCAAGTGTTCACATAGACGCCGCGGATCGAAGTATGTAGCGCAGGATGTGCAGTACAGGCTCGTGCACACGCGCCTGAAATGTCCTCGCATCGAGCACTTCAAGCATTGAGGAGGACGATCGGCTACAACAACGAGAGACGGCATCCCTCGAACCACACACACGTTGGGGACATCCTCAATGGTCTTAAATGGTTTTAGCCGGAAAGTAACAAGGCGAACCAAGGTGTCACATACCTCTTCCCCTCTGACGACCAGTCTCTCAAAAGAATGTGATTCAAGGGAACCAAAGTCCTGGAAAGCAGATGCAACGTCCGCCCTGGTGACACTGTGGGGCAGCCAGTGTAGTCGCGCATGGATTGGCTGATCGTGCAAATCATAAATGTCTACTGGGTGACCATTAACAACCATTTTTGCGGCGAACAACTTCTTCTTTGCAGCCGGAGACGCAAGCGTAACTTCAAACGCATTTCCGGTTTTCAGGACTCCAAAAGCCTCAATCTGACCTTTACCCACAACATCTTGCACATGTAAATACACTTGCGTGAGCGGATACGGCCTGCCCTGGTCTGCACACAAGAGAATCAGCGACTTAGTTTGGTCAGCCGACAACAAGCCACCACCATACTGCTTCTTGAGGGCCTGAATCCGACGAGAGTTATTCCGATCTGCCATGACACTCGACCGAGCATCATGATCTAAGGCACCTGACGGCCCCAACTTGTCCTTCACAGCCGTAGAAAACATCTTCCCAACTACCTGTAACACTTCTTTGCGCTCGTCCTCTCTGTGCACAGCATGTCTGTCAGACAAATCACCCTCACCCTTTGAGTGATCGCCATCTTGTTGATCACCGTGACGTTTCCCCTGAACAACAGTAGACACTGCCGAAGACGAAGACGAAGACGAAAACCAAAAGTTTCAACCGCTGCTTTCGTCAAACCACGTCTTTCAGCTTCAGCCACTACTTCATCAAAAACATCATCGTCAACTATCGGTACCTTCCTAAACGACCAAACAGAACGAACCAAACGCACCACTGTTTGTGACAGTTTGGCACATTCCCTGCTAATATCCGTGTTGATGCGGCTTGATTGACGTCAACATCGTCAGCGACGAATCTGTTTCGTCAAGACTGTTAGCTCGCGCATGCTCAAACCTGCACCCCAGCAAATCACCTCCCTGAGATGGTTCGCAATTTGGCATTGCCCTCGCCTGGTCAAATCTATTAGCCAATCCTGGTCCAATCCATTAGCTAGGTCTGGTCGCGGTTAAGGTATGACGTATCAATACGCTGCTGAGCTCGATGAGCTGTATTGTAGTTTAGGAAGGTACTGAACGGCTGACGTAACATCACTGCGCACGCGCGACGTCGAGTTTGGAGCCAAACTGTCTGTAACAGTGGTGCGTTCTGTTCGCTCTGTTCGGTGCTTTAGGAAGGTACTGCATGCCAGTATTGATATCAGACGATGTCAATAATTTCGCTCTGTACAAATCACCAAGCAGGACATCAACGTCGTCCGCCATATTGGTTTGCCATGATACTGCAACAATCCAGAATCAACTACTCATCGAGATGACGCATGCTAAAATCCAGAAATACGCTAATGTGTTGCCATCAAATAATAATCATGGGACAAACCTTCGGCGGAACCTAAACATAAGTATCCATTTCTAATGTTCCTTTTTTTCGAAAACAAAAATCGGTGGACAGTGGACACATGTAAAATGGAAGCGAAAAAAGCCAACAAATTAACTGAGCAAAAAACGGCTTCGCCGTTTAGAAAAAAAAACATTAGAGCTCATATTCCCATACTCACAGCCCAGAAGGTACGCGAATAAAAACGGATTAGAGTTCACTCGAACGCAACGAACTATAATTTGAACTCCAATTCGCAAAATGTAAACCCACAAACACACACAAAATAGACGCCAGAAACAGCAAAACGCTACAAAATTGAAAGATAAAAATGCATATACAAAATGAACACAAATTATAGTTCAAATTATAGTTCGTTGGGTTCGAGTGAACTCTAATCCGTTTTTATTCGTGTACCTTCAGGGCTGCGAGTATGGGGATACGAGCTCTAATGTTTTTTCTTCTAAACGGCAATGCAGTTTTTTTGCTCAGTTATATAGGTACAATGTTGTTCTCGTTCAGGTCATACTGCTTTCGTAGACTTCAATTTTAGAATTTTTCATCACATATTACTTCTGACGAAGCGGAATTTCGTAAGGAGGCCTAAGTAAGTTCGTAAGGCGGAAATAAAATAAAAAAAGAGTAGGCCTATTTTAAAACTGAAGACGCAATGCTGCGGCCACTCCAGTTTCGCCGTTGTTAGTTTAGGTAAGGTTTCGTTTTTGCAATTTAAATTTAATTGAATTCGTTAGTTGCATGCATTTAAGAGCATAAGTTAGTTGAGGTTTCTGCAGTTTACATTAAGCCTCTCCGTATGGATTCGTTGGTGGATTTTTATGAAAACAGAGCGCTCATATCAACCTTGCAACTTACATCATTTCCTCGTGTCCGATTCCGCGATGATCACGGAACATCGCAGTCACTGCAACCTTCGTCATAGCAGCAACGTTGCAATCATTCCAACATTCGTCATTGCCTCGTCACATTCATGCCAAAGTTGCACACCATACACGCGTAATTTTTTTGTAAAGTTTAAGTTTTTGAGCTGAAGGAGTGTGGGGGAGGTTTATCCATGACAATTCGGTCCCGGACAATTAGGTCCATATTTACAAACTCTGCGACAAGTCGGTCCCCTATAAAAAAAATAACCCTAGGAAAATTCGGTCTGGAGAAGTTAAAAAAAGGGGGAAAAAAGTAACTCGCCCGCGTGATTAAGTGGGTTTAGTAAATAAATGCAAATTTTTGGAAAATGGGAACTTTGGTTGGCCGTAGTCATACAACGATGTGGAAAGCCATCAAAGCCATTCAAACGGACCAAGCTAGCGTTGCCTTGGCCATGGCTCAAGAAGTAAGTGGAGAACTTCCACCGAAACAGTGCGACCCGATTGGGGAGCGTTCTCAACCGTAACCCTTTTTTTCTAACAATATAAGACTCTTCCCCCCCCCCCACCCCTTTTGTAAAACCAGCGTTAGACATGGCATAATCCAAAAGCCCCACCATGAAAACATGTCACATTTCCTTTACCCACCCCCACCCCACCACAATTGTATACATTTTTGGGATGAACACAGTTTTATAAGCTGTCTTACGTCCTAGAGGCGTACCGTAATGACCAGGAATTTTGAAAAAAATTCGAATTTCTAGTTGTATACAAAAGCAAAAATTTACCGAAAATTAATGTTGCGTGACACTTCGTCGCCTTCCCTCCGCCTCCGCCCCCTCCCCCTCCACCATCATAACAGAATACTAGCCACATCGCTCGCTTAGCTCGCTCCGTTGGCGTCGTCTCGCTTCGCTCGAGGGGATTCGTTATTGCAGCACCTTGTTAAATAAGGTCTCGATATCTACGTAGTTTGTCACTATTCATCTGTGTCACACCACACTTGTAACGCTTGTATTTTGCATGTGTCTTTACTTTGCACTTTTTTCACTGAGCCTAAAAGCCTTTACGCTATGCGCTCACTACTAACCACTACTTACAGCTACTTAAGACTACTGCATGTGTCTGTTGGAACGACAACAATTTTTGAGCAAAGCTGCGTGTGTTTGCTGATTGTTATACTGAGAACGACCAGTTATTTTTTTTTTGCATTCGGCTCAATAAACATAACATAACATAACATAACATAACATAACATAACATAACATAACATAACATAACATAACCAGTTATTAACTGACTTGTTCCTTGTTGGTCTGTTGCCGTCTAACCATTGTTGATGGACGTTCCCGAAAAGTTAGAGGTTCCACGAAAAACATTTCGTCAACAATCGTTGTACATTTGTACGTCTTTTCCTCCAGAAGTAATCCCCTACTAAGGTGAGAGATGAAAGATTGAGAGAGCATAGCGAAACACACATTGAAAAGGTTTAGTTTACGTGGAAATCGCTCACTTTGCTCGCTCAATCCACACGTCTCCGTGCTTCAGAAACACGAATGTTTGACACCCTTTTAAAACCAGTTCTATGGGTGTGTTTTATCCGTGCATCAAGTCAGTTGTTGATACACAACTAATTTTAAGATGTATATGTTGTATGTTGCAAAATACGTCGTCCTTTTAGGTTATTTTTTTGCGCGCATCCTTCTCCATATCATTTCGCTTCGCTGGAAGAGGTTTGCATGAACAAACTATCACATCATCAACTAACATCATGAGGGTTTAAAAAAAAATTTGAAGTTATTTTTTCAGGATCTTTCGCGTATTTAAGGGACATAATATTAAGTTACAGCGATGAAAATAGGCTACCCGAAGCGCAATTTAATTATCTTTCGTTTGGTCCTACTCCCATGTTTGTAGGTGCTTTGGTTCCAGAGAAGTAGATGTACAAACATACACACACGCGCACGCACATCATACGTCCTTAATGAAGTAGATGGTAACACAATCCTCCCTCTCCCTTCCAAGCGTTACGTAATACGTGAACGCTCCCTTGCTGTGGGGCTGCCCTGGCCAGAAAACACTCCGTCGATTTTTTACTGGCATTGCACACAACATAAGATTTTAATTTTTGTTGTAATCATAGTTGTAATCATGGTCCTTTACTTTTAGCTGGCAGTTTTTTTTTTTAACGTTCAAAGTGTTTTGACTTGAGACCGAATTATCGTATGTGGTCTTTTTTGGAGGTACCGAATTATCGCGGGACCGACTTGTCACGAACCCTTAACGGAGTGCTCCAGTTGAAAATGCCTTGTCAGTCTACGGTCAGCATTGGATTTACACATAGGATTCTTTTGTTACTAGAAGAATTGCTGGATGAAGAATGCAGTAGGAGAAGCACTATCGATTAATCTGGGGCACCAGCATGTACATAAAAACGACTTTTTGAGCTGATCGGTTCAATGACTTGAGCCCTTTATAAAGAAGAAATTATTGTTAAGTGCGTCTACTGGCTTGCTACTGCAACTTTCATTCGTTCGCCATGCTACTTTTCACAGGGTTTAAGGCATGGAGCCCGACTAGTAAAAAAAAAAAAAATCCGTGGTTTTTTCCAGGTGACCTAAATTCGTCAGTCCTAAATTCGTCAGCTGTGTTTCCCCTATGGAGGCTTCTTTTGTTTTAAATTTGAGTAAGGAATGTTAGATAGGAAGAAAAGGGGTAATGGGTTTATATCTGGGACCTCACGTTTCACCGTTTTTTTATCATAACAGCACGATAATTTAACTCGAAGTCATGAAATATGTCAAAGCAACTCTTTTTACGGCTCATCACCCATTTTCACCATCAACGCTCGTGATGAATTGCGGGATGGCCGCTTCTCATTTCCCCTCCGACCCATAAACAGATTTTGGTTTCGTGCGAGTCCGGGAGGGACGCGTGTTTGAGATGCGCCGCACGCACGAGCCGACGAAACTAAGCGTTGAACGCTCACTCACTTGGTTAAATTGCCGCGCCCCCTAGCTGAGTGGTCAAACTTAGTTAGCGCTACCCAAAAACAGCATAAAATCAGACTCGGTTTAATAAGGCGTACTACAAGTATTTAAAGGATTCGTTTGGACCCTCACCAAACGAAATGCTTATCAATTTGAAACAGGCTGGTCCTGGAGTATGCTAGGTAGACAGACCAGTACAGCGCGTTACTAATTGCTCATACGAGGCAGGGGGCAGTGACAGCGTTAGGACTGAATTGTTTCGGGGAGGGGGGGGGGAGAGGGCACATCTGGAACAGAGTGGGCCAAGGACTTTTTTTAAAGGCTGCCGCATCAGGCACTTTTATTCCGTTTAATTCAACCTAAACACAACGCAAGTTTCAGCAATCATTTTTTTTGGGTGAAATACGCCCCATAAACGCAGAAAATAAATTAGGCTACACATACATCACACGTACAAAACTTTTTATTTATTATTTTACCCAAAAACGACGAATGTTTAACCTAAAGGACATGTTCAATAATGTTTTAGTTCCGATGTGGGGGGAGGGAGACGGAAATATTGGTTGGGGGGTTGTCATGGCCAACCCTGGCCCATCCTCAGCGCCGCCACTGGCAGGGGAAAACCGATCTAGATTTGCCTTTTATAAGTTGAAACTTGGTTTAACCATCCACTGAACGTGTGTTATAACTTCGGTACAAATACAGGGCCCCAAGGTAACTGTGTGGTTTCCAGAGAAAAAAACGGCTACAAGACAACAAGAAAAGCAAGTCCCTAGGCGCAACACGAGCTTTGTGAGGGTTCGTAGGAGACCCCTAGCAAACCGAGCAAGCAGGGCCCAGTGGTCAACATCGTCATTTCCAAACCTGCTATTGTTCGAATCCGACAACTGACCTAGTTTCACAGAAGCAAATTACCTGGAAGTTAATGTTTTGGCACTCAAAGAGTTAAACTCGAGGTTAAAGTTTCAAAGGTGAGCCGGAGAACCGTTGTGGTGACACCACCAGCTCTTGTACCTCCACATTTATTTATTTATTGGCTGAGTGCGACCCACAAACAACCCCAGATGGACGGGGGCCGGGAACCGAAAATCATACCGATCTTCGATGTCGTTATCCACCGAGTGTTAGAATATTTTTGTTTACCTAGCTAAATTGTCCCTCTTGCCTTCTAGCGCCATGGCTTCGGCTGGGAGCGCCTCAAACCTCCAAAGGAAGGAAAATCATGCGGCTTCATTCCCTTGCCATTACGAATGCCTTGCTGCGAAGCTGTTTAAAATGTGGTCATTGGCACATTTTCTGTTGCCAAAATAAAACAACACCCCACGTTTTAATTATAGACTTCAAGAGCTTAGGTTTACCATGGTTTTTCGATCAGCGTCCTTTGGGTAAACCAAAGGATGCTAATCGATACAAGTGGCTACAGCGACTGTCTAGTCACACCGGTCTTCTGTACAGTTCCTCCACTTCTAATGTTGAGGCGCGCACCTCTATAATGCACTACAACAGGTATCTCTATTATACTAGTCTAAAAGCAGTAGTCATCACAATTGGCGGTTAAAAATGCGTTAGCTTTTAGGCCTATTTTATATTTTACGCGCAATTGTTAGCTTTTAGGCTTAACTTTAACCAGCAGTTTTAATTTCGTAAGTAGCAGCTAACGGAGATATGGATTGTATAGTACGCCTATTCATTTTTGCAACATGAATACACAGTTACAATGTTACAATGTAACGCGCAACATAGCCAATATAGATCAGTGGTATTAGGGAAGTGCTGTTGATGAAGCCAACAGCGACTCGTAGCAACTTGACGTTGCCATGGTAACATGATTTTAGGCCTAATTTTAAAAATGCAGTTTTAATTTCGTAAGTAGAAGATAGGCCTAATGGAGAATTTGGTTCGACGGTAAGCCTCGTCATTCATGCAACAATGCGACGGGACTATTTAAACGAAGCTAAAATCCATTTGTTTTTATTGAGGATTTTAATTATTTAGGATTTTAATTCGACGATCAAATGTTATTATTTAGTTTAGTTACGTCGAAGAAGTCTATTAGCTATGAGGAAGTAACGACGTTTTAATTTGCCATGTTATTAAACTAACTTCTCAAACTGAATCTAACGTTGAGCAATGGTCGTCAATATCTGGTACCGTTGCGAAGTAGAAAAAAGCGACGGACGGTCAAAGTCGTTGCAATAGTCCTCTCAGCCGGTACGGCTCTACAGAAGACTAAAACCATGGGTCTACCAACAGTGTGTCCCGTGCCACGCATCCATTGTTGTGTCGTAATCAGTTCGGGTGCTCCACGTGCGTAAGCTACTTAAGAATCACAATCGTTCCATAGCAGAAACACGCTTACGTCCGTCTCAACGGCCAATAACCTTAGGTGAAGTTATTGTCTGGTACTTTATGTTAGGCTTCGTTCACTAACTATCTTTACCTTAGCTAATTGTGTCGCAGCGAACAATTTATCACTTTCGTCCAAACTCGACTGCAAATATCCCGTTGATCGCAAAATAATTTTGAAACTGGAATGTGACTCTCTCCGAAATGCCTTGCATTTCCTAAATTCAGTTCGACGAAATTTTAAAGAACAATATAAAGAGTCCGTGAAATTGGCCGACAAAGCTTGTTGGAAATTAAAGATATCCATCGTTAGGGAAAATGTATGCAGAATACCATAACGTATTTTTTTTTTTCACGGAGTTTCATGTATTTTTTTCAACTGTTACAGAGGAATGGTCACTAATAAAAGAGGTCCGTAGCAGAGGAGCAGGGACGCCAACTGTCCCTCGATGCTACTTTTGAAGAATCTCGATATCTGGTCTGAAACCTCAGATATCAGAGTACAGACAGATGTTATATTGTTGATTTTAAGGGCACCTGTTCACCATTTAGATAGCGTTCCCCGTATTCTAAACCCAGCATTCCAGATATTCCGTCATCCAGTAGGCTGATGTGGGACACGTGATCTCGATTTATGTATGAAAATCACGGCGCTACTGCGAACAGCGTTGTTCTATTTTTTATTTACCGCTATTTTCTTTATATTGCTCGGAGGTTCTACGGTGCTGCATCTAGGAATTGAAAAGGTAAAAA
>JAHWFP010055884.1:1300-13492 GCA_023313725.1 Lithobius niger | reverse complement strand
CCCCCCCCCCCCCACCCGTTCCGCCACCGGCGATTGGCAATGATCGGTTCCTAAGTATCTTCGGTACGCCTACTTCGTTGAGTAATGTATGATTTTTACTGACAGTTTAGCTTACGGCTACTTACGTTTTCATTCAAGTTATAGCTATTTATTTTCCAAATATGTTTCACAAAAACCGTGCACGAACCCAGATTGTTGAATTAGATGTTTTGATAGGTGATCTCTTTTATTTCGTTTTCCGTGTTCCAATGTCGTGACAGTGACATACGGGCACGAGGTAGTATTATAGTAGCAATCACTCAAAGCACGACCTACATCAAAGCACGTAATGGATCCTCCATTGTGCCAATTTCAATTCCTTTAAGTGTGATATTGGAAAACGTTAAACGTTTCAGATTGGCGAGTGAAAGCATGAATTCAGTGGCTAGCACGCACACCCATTCACAGCCACTCTATATTTCCTTACAAGTTAGCACTCCACACAATCGGATCCGTATACCTACAGATGCGTTTAAGCAGGGAACTTGTAGAGCATTGTCGCAGCTATGATATATGCTATAATTAAGAATGCAGGTAAAGTCACGAATTTACGCCAAGTGGTGCGCAACCGCACAGAAAAATAGTCCCAGTTTTAAGCACTATTATAGATTGGAATGTTAACTCGATATCACATCTTAGCGCTTCAGCCTATGCAGGAAACTGGCGGTTGTTGCGGATACTAATACCGCTCCTAACGCTTTGTCTTCATGCTGCAGGCTAAGCACAGTAGCAATGAAAAAGGGCAAGCGGCCGGCAATGCGAAGAGTAATGTCGATTAGTAGGCAAGTAACAATCAGTTACAAACGAAATATAACGACGTGCATTGTTGACGGATAGCTGTATGCAATCCATGACCGGATGTAGTTAACGCTCGCTAGAAAAAACTCTTTGAACCCTATGCAGTATAAGTATGCAGTCTGTAGTAAATAGGCCTGTGGCTGACTGTAGCCTATTTAGTACTAACATACAGAAAGCATAACTGCCAGGGGAAGAGATATTTATTGCTCGTTTAACATTCGTACATATACAGCTAAGCCAAGCTATTACCGTAAAATGTATGGGGGATGAGCGCGCTTTCACCAAGCATTGGTAAATGACGACACACAGTGCGTTACTGTATGACGTAGAGGGCATTGTGGCCACATACACCACACAATGTAACTCTGGGCCTCAACAGAAACAAACGCCAGTGCGATAACAAACCGGGCAGTGAACAACATCGCATTCTATGAGACCGGTGTTTGTTGAGCCGGCCAGGACCAGCTAGTACTTAGTAATTCTCTTAGCAAAAGTGGATGCGGACTGTAAAAGGAGACGGAAAATGACAATGAAAATATCTGTTGCTGCCTTGTTGCTTTTATTTTGTAGATTTAATAGTAAAAAAAACCAAACAATATTAAAAAACGAGAAAATGAGGCCTTATTAACGTCTTCTTTCGGCCTTGTTTTAATACATTTTATTGGCGGAGCGAGCGAGCGAAGCTTAGCCAATAATGGACACCAAATTGCAAAATGTTGGTTGGTTAGTCCGTTGGTTGTACTTTTGTTGTCTGGGTAGAGCCCAAACGAATGGTTGGATTGGAATGAAATTTGCTACATCGCTTTATACCCCCCAAAAGTATTGCTGAGCCAAAATGTGACGCAATTCGAACAATTATTACGGAAGAAATTACAATTTTTCGAATTTATTTCTAACACTCACCATTGTAAATTTGGAATCCTGAATAGTTAAGGAATCCGACGAAGCATACACCATTCTGGTGGTAGTCAAGTATAAACTTCAGAAAACGCGTCACATTAAATTTTGGTTGCTTCTTTCTAGTTAATAACCTTTCTCGACGTGACTCAATGAAATAATAACGTTTGATCCTTGCATTTAACCACTACAGGAAGAAACGCAACCATAAAAAAAAAAACAAAGGGATTTCATTAACGACAAACATTAGTTTCATTTGAAAAAGGTCTGCTTGGAGAAATTTACTTCAGCACGGCGACAATTATAGTCGTTTACACTAGCAATAGGAATTTCGAATATGAAATCTGAAATTGTCGTATCAAGGCGAAGCGGTATCTATAATACGAAAGTCTAGAGCATACGACTTTTTTATATCACAGCACGAAACAACAGTATATAGGCTATGCCTGCCTCTAATAGTTTGAAGATTCCTGGTTGCCACAATAATGTGAAGTCTCGAAACCAAAACCGTGTCGCATGAAGGAATAGGCCTAACTCGCTAACCCAACTCAGTTGTTAGCTGCTATTTACTAAATAAAATCGCCAGGCAAAAATTAGGCCTAAAACCTAGAACTATTATAAAAGCCAACACATTTTTAGCCTACAGTTGTGATGGTTATTACTTTTAGATTATACATTAGAGATCGCTGTTGTAGTGGGTGATAAAGGTGTGCGCCTCAACATTTTCGTTAGTGCAAGTGTCAGGTTTTGTACCTGCGGCAGCATTGTGAACCTTTTAAATCTTTTGATCATTGTTAAAAACTATCGTATTGAAGATTATTTGGCTTGCAGTTAAATGCCTTAAATGCGATAGCCGTGTATATACATGATTGAAGTCCTCTTTCCAGCAAAACTAAAACTATTAATTTCTCCCTTCCTATTCAATGTATTTCGACCAAACTTGGCCAGATAGTAGATAGCAGAGAGACCACTTTTTCTATTGGTCGACCCATTCCGGAGTTACGGGGCCCTGAATGATCATTTTGATTGTTTCACATTGTTTTAACCATTGTAATTAGGGAACAATGCCACTCAGCAAACTCCAGACTTCGTGCACGTGTCTGTGCTAAAAAGCTGATTGTTGAAGGGTAAAATGAAGGATGGCTAGTGATGGCTACTGATTCGATGGCTAGTGTGATGCGATTACGTGGTGCTTTCAGTGCCTTAACAGTTACGGACCCTGTGGTTTTCACAATAGGGTGGAAGTTTTGGAATACTATGAGGCGCGGAGCTGTTGCCTTGCGGTGGACCCGAGGGCACAGCGAAACTACGGGGAATGAGGTTGCAGATGGGCTGGCGCGGGAATCTGTGGTTCATGGAGTGCCCTCCGTTCATCTGGTGTCTCGCCGGCTGCTCGTCGGTCACTGCTCCGCCGGTGGCTTTGGCAGCAGTGGCAAGAGTGGACTGACAAGGGTCGTGTGCTTTTCGGCATCCAGCCTGTGTGCAGAGCGCAAACGGTGTTGAATTGGTTGAATCACGTGGATGCGAAAATCTTGTCGCGTCTGCGAACGGGCCACTCGCTTCTGCTGGGTCATCGGTTTCGCTTCACGTCGGTGGATGCCACGTCTGCGGGGTGGATGTCACACCGGAGCACTTCATTGCTGTGTGTCCGTTGTATGCTCATCTTCGTGCTCCGCTGGCAGTTTATTTGCGCTCTTTCCCAACGCTAGATTTGTTGCTTATCCGCTGAGACGGGCGCGCAGTCGTTACGATGGTTACGGTGCCTGGCCAGATTCTGCAGAGCAACTGGGGTCACAGTGTAAACGAATGCCTTTCTGGTCCCCCACCCACCCACTTGTCCCACTTGTCTCCGGTGATTCTGTGAGTTGATGTGTAAAAAGAGTTGATGTGTAACAGGAGCGGGTTGTACTGTTGTTGTGCTGTTACGGTATGTTATCGCATCGAATTTTTAGGAGATTAACAAATCTAATCATTACAATAAAAACTAAATCTAAGTTTGAGAAGAAGATGTGTTTGCTCTGCCTACAATAGGCTCAAAGCCTGTTTCATAGTAATATATATATATATATATATATATATATACCCCCTGTACACCCTGTATGTAATAATGTTGTAATCCACAAAAAGTGCGATGCAAGCCGCAGGATTGTCGGCCACTATTAGCGAAAATTATACGCTAGAAATAACGTAGTTCTGTAAACCACCTTTATCCGTGGTTTACACGGATATGAGCTTACGTTTGGTCGGAGTGGCATGACCCAGATTCGAACCCAGACCCAGATCACTTGCATAGCGCCTTAACCACTCTGGCCACATCCTCCACTGGCATAAAGATTACTCACTGAACCCGTTATTAAGGTCACAACCGTGACCAGGACTCCATTCGACCAAATATGCTCGGCCACAGGCAAAGGAGAAGGAATACAAATCATACATTCATAAGGATCAATAAAGGAAAAATACATAGACATAATTAGCTGTAAACCAATTACACAGGTTAGACCACTTACACAGCGCCAATGATCCAAGCATTGATAAGCTCGTCGTAGGAATTTGGAGAGGTTGACCCCCCCCCCCCACCCCAAACACACACTGCGCGTTTGAGGGCGCCAACCGTCGTCGCATAAACGACCGCAAGCGGAAGCGAATTCCAACAATCCACAATCCTGTTGGAGAAAAAAAACTTTCTACAGTCTGTCTTAAAGGTTTGTTTTTTAATTTTCAGATGGTGTCCGTGAGTTCGGTTATTAAGATTGACAGAAAAAAAGGCAAGAAATTCGGAAGATGGTCATGGATAATTTGATAGGTCAAAGCGAGATCAGCCTTAAGTCTACGTAATTCCAAGGGTTCCAGTCATATACTACGAAGTCTTTCACCTGCCATTAGCATGCGTAGTTCAGGTATGGAGCGAGCAAAAGCACGCCGGACCGACTCTAGTAAGTCAATGTCCTTTAACAGGTGTGGCGACCACACAGGGCTTGCATGCTCAAAAATTGGTCGCACATACACCTTAACGCCCAAACCCGTGTCTTTAAATTGGTTTTGCCGAAACACCTGTTGACAATGAACAAGCGCCGAAAAGCTTCAGTAGTAATCTTAGAATAATGTTTTGAGAATTTCAGGTCCGAATTAACGAGAATGCCCAAGTCAGTGATCGAGAGCTTATTCTCAGTAGTGGTACCAAAGATTCGGTAGTCAGGAGAACCCATAGTGTTTCCAAATTTGGTCGAAATGCATTTAAACAGGGATAGAGGGAGTTGCCGGACTAGGGACCACTTGTACACAACGTTGATTACATCCGTAAGTTTGTCTCGGTCGGTTGCAGAAATGACTTCAGTGCCAGACTTTAAATCGTCAGCATATTTCGACGTAATGACTTCGAAGGAGGTGCTATAAACAGGACAAACAGAAGTGCACCCAGAACAGAGCCCTAAGGGACACCACTGGTAATGGGTAGCCAATCGGAATAGGTCGATTCAACCTTGACACCTTGTGGTGGTTGCGGAGAAAAGCGGCAATCCAATTCAGCAAACCGCTATTGAGACCCAGGTGCCTCAGTTTAAAAAGTAGTTTGGAGTGCACAACAGAGTCAAAGGCACGCTGGAAGTCGAAGTTTATCACTTCAGATCAGATTCCGCAGTCCAGTGCAGAGGTCCATCTCTCAGCCGCAAGCAATAGCATTGTGGTTGATTTATTGGGCAAGAAGCCAAATTGGTTGGAGTCTAAAAGATCGAAGTTGGCGCAATGCTGGATAATATGGTTTCTTAAGATTTTCTCCATAGTTTTGCAGATGACAGAAGTAAGGGCAATAGGCCTGTAGTTCAAGGGAAGAGAGGCATTTCCCTTCTTCAATATTGGAACAATATTTACCATTGACCAGGATGAAGGGAATGTCGCCCAGATTAAACGAGGTTGAAAATAATAGTAAGTGCTGGAGCGATTTCGGAGGCAAGTTCCTTGTAGAAGACGGAGGAGTAACCGTTAGGATCAACAGACTTGTTTCAATTTCTGCAAGATTGTAGATTGTTTCGGCGCCGAAACTTAGATTGTTGTTATTAAAGAATCCGGTCGATTTAACACCATGATATTCTGGTAAGATTGGCGTGTATCCCAAATTGGGCAAAATTTAGGTTCAAACCGTTTGCCCGTTCCAAGTCGTCAGTTAACAAGGAATTGTTTACTAAATTAGGTGCAAATGCCTAGCCGACCGCGTCGTGGATCGGTGATATCGAAACAGGGAATGCATGCTGCCATCCATGATGACTTTTTCTACCAACTTTGAGTGCCAAGTAGTTACTGCATTAGAATATTTACGGTAAGAGGCATCGTACGATGCTTTATTAGTGGAGCAGTTTTAAAGCGTGTCAATGTTTGAGCTTATGTTTACCCAAATTACGGATTGTGATAGGTATTTTTCTTTTAGAAGATATGTGGATCGTTTCGGCCAAATACGACAAAAGTTCGCATTCGCGGTAAGGAGGTCAATAAAGCACTACCAAAGTGCTTCAACTGATTCAGTGCAGTGACAGAAACACTTTGGCCAGTCAATGTTGCCGGTCAAGTAGCTAAGTAAATCGACGTCGATTCTAGGGTAGATGCCCTTTAGCTCAGATCGCTTTTCGAGTTAACCTGGAAAGCAACATAGAATGGTCCTTGTTCCCAGGCTATTATCAACTCTGATATCGAAGACAAGCCTATCTTCCTGCGTTAGAATCAGGCCCAAAATGTTACTGCCCCGCATAGGTTTGGGTAATGTTGAAGAAGACGCGCGGAGCCTAAAAACGAAAATATAATCTCTATAAACGCTAATTCTTACCTTATAATAACAATCAGTGTTTCTTCTTTATTGACATTTATTGAAAATTAGTAATTGTTGCCGTCAAATTGTTCTAAATTGATTGTTTTCCCGGCTGTGCTACCGTCCTTCGTGAAGCGTTGCGTGTCCGCCATTATTACAGACTGATTCGAGGCAAGAGTCACCAGGAGAGAGTAATCGCTAAGTCAACCGCTACACTAGTAACGTTTATATGGTTTGATGTGCTCCGAGCCAGACCTAACCTAAACCTACCTAACTGACCTAACCTGACCTAAACCTATCTAACTGACCTAACCTAACCTAAACCTACCTAACCTAACCTAACGATTAATAACATCTACAACACTATAACATGTTGAAAAAAGAGTGTCAAAACAGCGATTAAATCGATTACGCACGCCAGGGGAGTGACGTCTAACAACAAGCAGCATCCTTCGCTATCCATAATGGCGGACATGCGACGCTTCGCTAACGATGGAAACACGCCGGTAAAAAATACGGATTTGAACGTTTTATTGACAATCTAAATGAAAACCAATTGTAACACATGCCAGAATAAACATCGATTGTTGTAAAACGGTAAGAATTAACACCTTTAGAGATAATATATTCGTGTATATGATCCGCGCGTCATCTTCAACATTTCCTAGGTTTGTAAACAAGTTGTGAAAAGCCGAAAGGTTGTATATATTTAAGGAAGTCTTTATGTTGCTTTAGTGATGGACGCGGGTGGACCAGTCGACTGTAGAAAGGTTAAAATCTCCCAAGACGTTTATGTTACGTCGTGGACAGGTCGAAAAGAGGGATGTCATTCTTGAGGAAACTTCTTACAATCTTGAAAGTAAGGATTAGATCTGCCTTCAAACGTCGTAATTCCAGGGAAGCCAGCTGGTGGCAGGTTTCATAAGTTAAATTTTTCATCCCGGTTAAAGACTTCGTAAACCGACGTTGGACCGACTCTACATGGTCAATGTCCTGCAAAAGGTTTTCGGACCACACCTGGCTAGCGTACTCCAGTAGGGGACATACATAGACCTTGTACGTCCAGAGTAAGATTTTGGCGTCTCCACATGAAAACAAACGTTTCATAATATGCAGCCGGTTAAAGAATTTTTGTAATTGCAATGTACTGTTTGTTTTAGAGACGATGAAAACCAAACTCCTAAACTATTAATCATGGTTACATCTGGTAGCAGAGTATTTTCGATATTATACGCAGTGCCTATTGGTGTACCCAATGTGGAAAGTTGTAGATTTTGCATTTGCAAGACTATTCTTGTACACGTTTGTTATTTATTTTTAGAGGTTAGCTGTATGTGTTTCATTTAATATTGATGCATGATAAATCAGTTCGTCAGCAAATTTGCTGTGTTCGCAGTAGTCTTGGTTACATGATAAATCATTTAAATAAATCAAAAAAAGTATCGGTCCAAGAACCATTCCCTGTGGGACTCCACTGATGATATCTACTGTTGATATCATCGAATTTTCTACCACCACGGATTCAGTTCGATCTGACAAGAACGCTCTTAGCCATCCCAAAAGTAGTACCTTAAAACCATAGCAGTCAAGTCTAAATAGTTTTTGGTGTACTACACATTCGAACGCTTTCTTAAAGGTGCTTTTTACCTTTTCAACTCCTAAATGCAGCACCGTAGAATCTTCGAGCAATATAAAGAAAATAGCGGTAAATTAAAAATAGAACAACGCTGTTCGCAGCAGCGCCGTGATTTTCATACCCAAACCGAGATCACGTGTCCCACATAAGCCTACTGGATGACTGGGTTTAGAATGCTGGGTTTAGAATACGGGGAACGCTATCGAAATGGTGAACAGGTGGCTTTAAAATCAACAATATAACAGCTGTCTGTACTCTGATATCTGAGGTTTCAGACCAGATATCGAGACTCTTCAAAAGTAGCATCGAGGGACAGTTGGCGTCCCTGCTCCTCTGCTACGGACCTTCTTTATTAGTGACCATTCCTCTGTAACAGTTGAAAAAAAATAGGCTACAAGAAACTCCGTGAAAAAAAAATACGTTATGGTATTCTGCATACATTTTCCCTAACGATGGATATCTTTAATTTCCAACAAGCTTTGTTGGCCTATCTCACGGACTCTTATATTGTTCTTTAAACTTTTGTCGAACTGAATTTAGGAAATGCAAGGCATTTCGGAGAGAGTCACATTCCAGTTTCAAAATTATTTTGCGATCAACAAAATATTTGCAGTTGAGTTTTGGACGAAAGTGATAAATTGTTCGCTGCGACACAATTAGCTAAGGCAAAGACAGTTAGTGAACGAAGCCTAACATTAAATACCAGACAATAACTTCACCTAAGGTTATTGGCCGTTGAGACGAACGTAAGCGTGTTTCTGCTATGGAAAGAATGCGATTATTAAGTGGCTTACGCATGTGGAGCACCCGAACTGATTACGACACAACAATGGATGCGTGGCACGGGACACACTGTTGGTATACCCATGGTTTTAGTCTTCTGTACAGCCGTACCGGCTGAGAAGACTATTGCAACGACTTTGTCCGTCCGTCCGTCCGTCGCTTTTTTCAACTTCGCAACGGTACCAGATATTGACGACCATTATTTACAACGTTAGATTCAGTGTCAGAAGTTAGTTAAATAACATGGCAAATTAAAACATCGTTACTTCTTCATAGCTAATGGACTTCTTCGACGTAACTAAACTAAATAATAACATTTGATCGTCGAATTAAAATCCTAAATAATTAAAATCCTCAATAAAAACAAATGGATTTTAGCTTCGTTTAAATAGTCCCGTCGCATTGTTGCATGAATGACGATGCTTACCGTCGAACCAAATTCTCCATTAGTCCTATCTTCTACTTACGAAATTAAAAATGCATTTTTAAAATTAGGCCTAAAAAATGAAAATTAGGCCTAAAATCATGTTACCATGGCAACGTCAAGTTGCTACGAGTCGCTGTTGGCTTCATCAACAGCGTCTCTCTCGTCACTTCCCTACTACCACTGATCTATATAGGCTACGTTGCGCGTTACGTTGTAACACTGTAACTGTGTGTCTGAAGGCGCTCCGTGTTGTAAAAATGAATAGGCTTACTATACAATTCATATCTCCGTTAGCTGCTACTTACGAAATTAAAACTGTTGGTTAAAGTTAGGCCTAAAAGCTGACAATTACGCGTAAAATGTAAAACAGGCCTAAAAGCTAACACAATTTAAACCGCCAATTGTGATGACTACTGCTTTTAGATTAGTATAACAGAGATATCTGTTGTAGTGTATGACAGAGGTGCGCGCCTCAACATTGGAAGTGGAGGAACTGTACAGAAGACCGGTGCGACTAGGCAGTCGCTGTAGCCGCTTGTTTCGATTAGAATCCTTTGGTTTACCCTTTGGTTTACCTTTGGTTTACCCAAAGACGCTGATCGAATAACCATGGTAAACCTAAGCTCTTGAAGCCTATAATTAAAACGTGGGGTGTTGTTTTATTTTGGCAACAGAAAATGTGCCAATGGCCACATTTTAAACAGCTTCGCAGCAAGGCATTCGTAATGGCAAGGGAATGAAGCCGCATGATTTTCCTTCCTTTGGAGGTTTTATGTGCTCCCAGCCGAAGCCATGATTCCAGAAGGCAAGAGGGACAATTTAGCTATGTAAACAAAAATATTGTAACACTCGGTAGATAACGACATCGAAGATCGGTATGATTTTCGGTTCCCGGCCCCCGTCCATCTGGGCCAGTTGGGGTTGTTTGCGGGTCGCGCTCAGCCAATGCGGAGATACAAGAGCTGGTGGTGTTACCACAACGGTTCTCCGGCTTACCTTTGAAACTTTAACCTCGAGTTTAACCCTTTGAGTGCCAAAACATTAACTTCCAGGTAATTTTTTTTCTCTGAAACTAGGTCAGTCGGCGGTTCGAACAATAGCAGGTTTGGAAATGATGATGCTGACCACTGGGCCCTGCTTGCTCGGTTTGCTAGGGATCTCCTACGAACCCTCACAAAACTCGCGTTGCGCCTAGGGACTTACTTTTTTGTTGTCTTGTGGCCGTTCTTTTTTTTCTGGAAACCACACAGTCACCTTGGGGCCCTGTATTTGTACCCAAGTTATAACACACGTTCAGTGGATGGTTAAACCAAGTTTCAACTTATAAAAGGCAAATCTAGATCGGTTTTCCCCTGCCAGTGGCGGCGCTGAGGATGGGCCAGGGTTGGCCATGACAACCCCCCAACCAATATTTCCGTCTCCCTCCCCCCACATCGGAACTAAAACATTATTGAACATGTTCTTTAGGTTAAACATTCGTCGTTTTTGGGTAAAATAATAAATAAAAAGTTTTGTATGTGTGATGTATGTGTAGCCTAATTTATTTTCTGCGTTTATGGGGCGTATTTCACCAAAAAAAAAATGATTGCTGAAGATTGCGTTGTGTTTAGGTTGAATTAAACGGAATAAAAGTGCCTGATGCGGCAGCCTTTAAAAAAAGTCCTTGGCCTACTCTGTTCAAGATGTGCCCTCTTCCTCCCCCCCCCGAAACAATTCAGTCCTGACGCCGTCACTGCCCCCTGCCTCGTATGAGCTATTAGTAACACGGTGCACTGGTCTGTCTACCGAGCATACTCCAGGACCAGCCTGTTACAAATTGATAAGCATTTCGTTTGGTGAGGGTCCAAACTAATACTTTAAATACTTGTAGCATGCCTTATCAAACCGAGTTTGATTTTATGCTGTTTTTGGGTAGCTCTAACTAGGTTTGACCACTCAGCTAGGGGGCGCGGCAATTTAACCAAGTGAGTGAGCGTTCAACGCTTAGTTTCGTCGGCTCGTGCGTGCGGCGCATCACAAACACGCTGTCCTCCCTCCCTCCCGGACTCGCACGAAACCAAAATCTGTTTATGGGTCGGAGGGGAAATGAGAAGCGGCCATCCCGCAATTCATCACGAGCGTTGATGGCGAAAATGGGTGATGAGCCGTAAAAAGAGTTGCTTTGACATATTTCATGAATTCGAGTTATTATCGTGCTGCTAGGGTAAAAAAACGGTTAAACGCGAGGTCCCAGATATAAGCCCATTACCTCTTTTCTTCTTATCTAACATTCCTTACCCCAAATTTAAAACAAAAAAAGCCTCCAGTAGAGGAAACACAACTGACGAATTTAGGACCAGCAAGTCACATGAAAAAGACGACGGTTTTTTTTTTTTACTAGACGCGTTCCATGTCTTGAACCCTGTGAAAACAATCTTCTTTTTTGTAAAGAGCTCAAGGCATTGAACCGATCAGTTTAAAAAGTCGTTTCTTATTTGCCAGACATATTAACCTGATAATTTTGCATTACATTGTCCTCAGTGGAATGTCTCCCTGGATGTTTTTCGGTTCCTAGTAGCCGTCTACTTGCATGTCCCTTGCATCTGCGTGACACAGTCCTCCTCTATATAAAGCAAGAGCGTGGCCGGTTCCGGCATTCATTTTCCTTCAGAGGTACCTACGCGTCACCTCGCTCTTCGTTCTCCCGCCTTTCGTGCAGGAATTTGGATTTTCGTCCCGTCTGACGCCCGCAAGATGGCCACCACCAAAGACTACACTGCTCTCGCCCCGATTGTGCCCATCGCTTCAACTTCGGATGCTGCTCTTCCACCTGCT
>JAHWFP010055883.1:0-17191 GCA_023313725.1 Lithobius niger | reverse complement strand
ATTTCTTAGGCTTAAACTAACGTTGTTTTCTCCAACAACAAAAATCGCGCGTTTTAGGTCTAAGAAATCACTCTTCACAGCATCGGCTTCAGTGTGACGCCCTTCTGTTTTTCTCTGCAGTGCCCCTTGCAGCTAACCCATTACGGCTCCAGCATAGAAATATATACAATAATACCACGTCGTGTCACTGCTCTATACTTTATAGAACTACACTTTAGAACTATATATCGTTCACTGCAAAGAAGAACAAATATATATTTAGACAAGAAGACTTAAGACGCGATCTTAGCACTGAGTGGCTGCTGTCACCTAGCGGTCGCAACTGGGACTAGAAACAAGGCATTCCAAACCTACGCAATCTGCACTACTTCCGGCAACCGGTAACGCTAAAATGGCGCCACCTAACTTGCTGTTCCCGTCTGAATGAGATTCGTGAGAGTTCAATCCTACGATCTATTTATTTATTTATTTTATTTTTAAAATCATTGTAATGCCCTAAAAAAAGCGCATAACAGCAATTTCATATTAAAACAACAATTTTAAAAACACAAAAAAAACATGGCGTCAGTTATGTGCATACCGTTCTCGTCTCTGCTCTCGCCTGAATGAGATTCGTGAGAAACACATCCCGTAATTCGTCACTTCTGTCGTAATCACGCCTGTGGTGTGCAACGAAGGCAACGCATATATTAAAGGCAAGTTGCCGCAAATGTGAAAACGCTCTTAAAAACATCAATTTGTAAGATCGACCAGCTATTGGAAAATTAGTTCAAGCTTTTGCCTGTGCTAGGATAAATTTTTCACTTTCACAGTTTAACTTGATATTTTGATCCTCAAATATGCGAAAAAGTGCTCTGAAAACTGTTCGTGATGACAAAGTTTGATCAGGCAAATTAATCTGAAAGAATCTTGGTCGCCAAAAAAAAAACCGTAAAAGGACGACATATTTTGCATTATCAGCAAAACGACATACAGCTCTCAAAATTAGTTACCTTCAACTGATTGGGCGCACGGAAAAATCAGACCTGTAGGTTTTAAATGTTGTCAAACTTTCGCGTTTCTGAAACAAGCAGCGTGGTTGAGCCATGGTTGAGCGAGGATAAAGAACGATTTCCATGTATAGGAAACCTTTTCATCAAGTTTCTCGCTTTGCTCGTTCAGTCTTTCATTAATTTAGCGTTAGGGCGCATTTATCAACGACTCCCCTTCGCCTTCTCGCAGCTAGAAGCTAGAAATCATCTGAAATTCCAACATGGCGGCGAGTTTAGCTCTACCGGTTCGAAACAAAAACATGGAATATGTGAGTTCAGAAGCGACTGGAAAAATTGTTTCTCAGGAAGAATTCTCCATCTTGTTGTCACGGAATATAAGGCGGCAAGCATTTACTCAAATCATGTCGGATTTAGCTAATCCAGGTAGCGTTGTTACCATGGCAACGACACGTTTTGCAAACGAATTGTGAGCAACAATTTGCGTCCAGATAATCAGTACATCGATTTAGTGGCGCTCTGGGAAATCAAAGAAACTGTATGAAGCATGGATTGACTCCAATGAAGTGAGCTATGCTAATGTTACCTGACGTTAATCTATGGAATCCTTTAATCTCAGGAATCCTGTCTTTTAATCCCGGTAAGCCTAACTTTAATCCGAAAAATTCCAACTTTAATTTGGCATTTAAGTCGGGATCGAAATCACGAGATTAAAATCTTTCCCTGACATGATTCCCATAAAATTGTTGCTTTGGCCCTTTCATGCCATCGCAGATTTTCAAGCGCGTGCGGCGAACTCGGTAAAAAAAAAAAAAAAAATTCTGTTTCGCTGAATGCTTTACGCTGACGTTTTATTTCATTTACGCCTTTTAGTTCCAGTTGCCAAGTCAACAGAACAAGAATATTATGTGTCCGTTCGTCGCCAAGCGATGTTGCTGCCTACACTGAACGTCGCTTCTTCCTGTTCTCTTGTCTCTTGGTCGTGTTCATTAACAGGACGTGCTGTCCTCTAGCGGGCGAACCCAATCGTCCGCAACGTTCGATGGCGTGCACCTGGTTTCGTCGTCATGGCGACAGCTTCCGTTATCATAGATGGCCGAGGAAGCTTTGAAATGGAGAACGGTTCGTTGATTCTCAAACGCCACCTGCCTGTATGGAAGGCCACTAACGGATGAACGTCGGTTTTGACGTCAGAAACGCGGGCCGAACGAACAACAAACAAGACACGAAATAAACTTGGGGGGAGGGGGGGAAGGGCTGGTCGGGTTCTCCTGTGGGCGGGGGTTTGGTATCGGTGGACCAGATGCGATCACGCGGGAAGGCGAAAACAGTTTGTTTTTGCCATGTTCGGCGGCAGTGCTGCTTTTTACATGCAGGTTACAACTCGTATTGATATTAAAGAGGCTTGTTTCTTTGCTGCATTGTGCAACCCCACTGTGTCCAGCTCAAGGCAGAAAGCCAAAAGGATGGTTGAATTCAGGGTTCATTTCCAGTGCCACGCGGTCTGTCCTTAAGAGATGTTGTCAGTGGTTCAAGGATGCTCTAGGATAGGCAGTAGTCGAGTGGCATACTTCAGGAAGAGTGTTGCTGTGTAGGGACTAGATCGCAGAGTTAAGCTCGATGGGGCTGCAGGGCCTTTTATACTCAGAGCTGCAGCCAGTTCCCACCACAGGTGGTGCAAGTTACTTCCTGTAGCATTTCCTGATACCCCATGAGCCACTTCTGCCAGCAGCCACCCCCTAGTGTCAGATTGCCACTGATTTCCATGGGCAAGACCATACATGGGAGTCCATAGCATGACTGAAATACATTAATATCAATCAAGAATACACTTAGTGTATAATATGGAGCCATAGCGTCAGAGAGGGCCCTACGTTAGGGTATAGGCTAAACATGTGTGTTTTAACTTTCGACACACTCGCCAGAAGGAGAGAAGGAAAATTTTGCCATCGGTAACTCCTAGGTTCTTTTACATTCTACAATCGACATGAGCACGAGACATCACAGGGCCCTTCTTTTCCCGAAAATGCCAGGAGTGTCTGAGGACGGACTCGAACCCGGGACCGCTGGAATATGAGACGCTCATGCTAACCACCAGGCCACCTTGCCCCATAAACATGGAAGGCAATGGAATTACCTTGCAATTACCACTACAGGCAACAATCGTGGTGACCCCAGAATTCCTCATCGTCTTGTATGTAGGATGGAATGGCGCCCACATTGAGGCCGCTGGTGCACGTGCATCATCACCCTTTATAGTAGACAGTCAAGAAGAAAACAATTTAAACAAAGGTAATCGAGGATCGTATTGTTGATTCAAGAATCAAACCTGCTGATGGACCGGTTATTATTAACTCGTTACTGCTCGTGCTAAATTGGATGCAATTATTTTTATGTTGCTTGGGTCGATCACGAGATACGAACCAGCAACTGGTTTCTAGTCGGGAACGCTGACCACTGGGCTATGTTTTCTCGCGTTGCTCGGGGTTCCTGGGGGACCCCTCACAAAGCTAGCGTTGCTCATTGGTTGTGGTTGTGTCATTTCGAGTCGATTCCCATATCGGGCCAGTGATTAAAGTTTCGCAAGTTTTTTTATTTAATTAAAGCTAAAAAGTTACCGTAAGTTATACATAAAAGGCTGTTCGCCTCTCCTCGTCCTGATTATTAGGTATTTTCAATGACAAACTTTAAAGGAGTAGATCCTCCCTAGCTACGTTTCCGTGTCTGCAACCTAACGTACTTAAAAATTCAAATAAAAAGCTCGTTAACAATAATTAATAGCCCTAACATGGAAAGATTTGAGAAAGACGGTTGCTCTTTTTCCCCCTGTTTTTGAAGATGATCGCAGTTAATTCAAATCTTTCTTCATCTTGTCTCTCTGTCTCTCTCCTTTCTCTCCACCAACTGTCTCGGATGGCGCCAACTGACGTCACTAGAGTCTACCTCATCCAGAATGCAGTATTTATATTACTGGGTGAATACAAGATGGCGGCGTATAGTTACTTGATACCCCCCCCCCTATTTAATTGCTAATTTACTAGGGACAGAAATGAAAACTCGCAGGGGGGGGGGGCGGTAATACTCAGATCCGCCACTGGTTGGTCGCTATCTATATTATTTAGATTATTTAGTTATCATGACGCTTCAAACAGAAAACTCGAAATACTCGGAACATTCAGTCAAGCTTGAACCCAAAGATGGAGTGATTAGAAACCAAAATTATCGTTCTTCTTTGCTTGCACCCAAGCTTGAGTCAAGCCTTGAGCCCAAGTTAAAACTGCACTCGACTCAAACTTTACGGGTTTTAAACATCTCTATCGTTGGGACTTGGAAGTTTTTTTTTTTTACCGTTATTGGCCGTCCGCGTTATAAACACAGGGTTGGAAAGGGTTAAAGGGGAATTGCCACCAATTGACTGGCTGCAGCATCTATAGCCATTTACCGCTATTTAGTTCTGCTAGCCCTTACTTTCAACAAGCGAAGGAACACACAAATAAGTTTCTTTTTATGAAGCAAGCAAGCCGCTGCCTCCTTAATTATTGAGTGTAGAGTTGGTGTGTTCACGTGCACCAAGGATCAAGCGGTAAAGTTAATCCTAGCGAAGGCACGGGCGATTGTTTTCGCCTGCTATCGCGACTGTTTTGAAACTCAGATTTTGAACCGCTAGATGACCGCCATCTAGTGACAGTGATATCGTTAACCCTTGACCGCTTGCTCCCTGGTGCACGTGGATGTTCCAACTTTGCAGTCAGTAATTAAGGAGGCACGCGGCTTGTTTGGGTGTGTAAAAATAAATTTCTTTGCGTATTCCTTCGCTTGTTGAAATCGAGTGCTAAATAATGGTAGACGGCGCTAGATGCTGCAACCTGTCATTTGGTGGATCGGCACTTTTAATGACTGTGGCTCCCATACGTTAAGGGCAAAGGGCACCTGAGTTTCGAGGGGAACTGTATTGCACTACAATAACGCAATATGTGCCCACATCTCACAAGCGTTAATTCCCGCATGTGGCGTCCAGCAAACCACACGCAAAAAAAGTTTGCAAATTGGTCGGAGGTTGTCGGAAATGGCAGATTGGTTGGTTGGTTTTTTTTTCTACGGAGCTCATCCGTTAAGGCCGATAACCCCAGGCATACAATTCCCCCCCCCCCCCCCCCAAAAAAAAAAAAACGTGCTGTAAAAAATATTGCTATTCGTGCTTCGTCTGTGGTTATAGTTCTAACTGAAGATAAGGTTACAACAGAAAAGGAAACTGTAGGCTTCCAGTAGTTACTGTGGAAGTGGTATTGAATGCTGTTGACTTGCTTGATGACTCGTCTTTAGAATCTTTCTAGCTTGTCCCAGTTAGGGAGCATTCACCCAACGACTTGTCTTCAGGGACGTTTTTTTTGGAGGGGGGGGGGAATTTGGCCAGTTAACAAATCAGTCGGCAAAATTACATTATTTTTCGTCAGTCGGCAAATCAGTCAGAAAAATTATACATAATTTTTTGGCTAGATGGAAAATTAAGTGGGTAAATTTATGGTTTACACCCCTCCAACTTTTATCCTTCCTGGAGACTCTGCTTGTCTCTTCTTGCAGCCAGTAGCTAGAAATCATCTGAAATTCCAACATGGCGGCAGTTTTAGCTGTGTCGCTTCGCAACGAAAACAGTCAATATGTGAGTTCAGAAACGACTGGGAAATTCGTTTCGTCAGGAGGAATTATTTATCTTATTGTCACAGATTATAAGACTGCAAGTATTTACTAAAAAAAAACGATGTCAGATTTTGCTCATCCAGGTAGCTTTGTTGCCATGCCAACTATACACATCCGCCATCGCGACTCAATTCTAGCTACGAGAATGCAAAGGCGTGTCACTGCGTAAAGACGCGTTTACGCAACGACTCGCTTTTGCATTCTCGCAGCTAGAAGCTAGAAATCTTCTGAAATTCCAACATGGTGGCGCTTTTACCTTAGCTGGCTCCCAAAGTAAACAGTCGATAATGAGATTCAGAAGCGGCTCGGAAAATTGTTTCGTCCGGAGGAATTGTTTATCTTAGTGTAACGGATTATACGACTGCAAGCATTTACTCAAATTATGTGGGATTAAGCTAATCCAGGCAGAGTTGTTACCATGGCAACAACGTTTACCATCGCAATTAAATTCTCACTGCGAGAATGCAAAGGCGAGTTGTTGCGTAAACGCGCCTAAACGGGCCCTTAAATCCACCAAGTAAGCGTTTCTGTATTCGAGGCTTCGAACCATATTACCGACCGTACCGTTATAACTCCCCCTTTCGGGTTCTTAAGTAGTTTCCTCGAGAAAGCACCCACCTGTTTTGCTATTAGGTTCGTAAAAGTAAAGCTAATATTGTTAGAAAAGATTTCTAATAATATTATTTTAACTTTTGTAGTTATCTCAAGATTGTTTAAGGTGTATTTTTACTTCTTTTTATATTTGTCCAACGAGACCTTTTTTTTCCCCCCATAAATTAATTTCTTAGCCCAATGTAGTCTTTAGCTTCTTTTCCCACAAAGCCACAACCAGGCAAGAAATAATAGTTATTGGTTAAAATCGAGCAGTTATCGATCTTTTACCAACGGGTGCGATTATTGGCCGGGTCGAGTACGCAAATAGGTCGAGGGCAGACAATAATCGCACCCGTTGGTTAAAAATCGACAACCGCTCGGTTTTAACCAATAAATTGTTTATATCACGGTTGGGACGTCAAGCTAATTCTTATTTAATTAAAACGTTTTGTGTTTGTGAAAATTGCTTCAAGAAAACGTTGATCATCAGTATTCTCGATATGAGTGAAGGTCATGCCATTTTTGTTTGTGGAGGGGAAAAGTGTGTGATAGGTGGACGAGTCCTTTCGCCCAGACTTTGTGGAGGGTGGGGGGGGGGGGGGGAGTCAGACAGAAGCGTCGGTTACCAATACAAGCTGGGTACAACGGTGGAAGCTCCTCGTGTTTATCGAAGCGTTTTTCGTGTTTGGAGCAATAATTCGACATGTGAGACAGCAGGGATAAAGTGATATTCTGGTTAGGTATAAAGTAATTCATTTTGTGCGTTTGTAGTTTGAGAATTGTTTAAAAAATACGGTAATAGGGTGTCGGTATGAATGAAGGCCATTCCATTTTAGTTTGTGGAGGGAGGGGGGGGGAGTTAACGCAGACTGAATAAGCTTAGATGGGCCAAAAATATGAGAGTTTGCAGGGATAGGAAGATTTCATTCCTTTTAAGTAATTCGTTTTGTACGTTTTTATTGCGTTACTGTTTTTTTTTTTCCACGCTGTATTTGGTTGTTAGTGGGTGTGTGCTTTCCCGGTCGCGTGATCCGGAAATGTCAAAAGTGTGGGTTATCGGCAAAAGTGTTGGTTAACTTGATAACCCACACTACTTGCGATGACTTACACTTCCGGTCACGGTTAACGGGATTTAACCTACGGAAATTCAACGTGGCGTTGAGTTAGCGTAACGTCACAGCCTTGGTATATCACTTATTAACAAACGCTGCACCAACTTTGTAAAGGTTTACCTTAAAATCTTAACATATGCTTGTAGAGATTTGAAATATGTGGAAAGAAGTAAGATTAAGCTTTCTCCATGTGTTGGTTTCGAATCTGCATCTTTATTACAAGATAGACAAAAAATTCTGAATTGCAGGAAAGTGCAACTGTGCCTAAAGGTGAAGTCAGTGATGAAGTTACTTCATGGTAAAAAAAAAAAAAGTTGGCCATACATGGAAGTTAAGTAATGTTTTTTTTTTATAATTTTGACGAAATAAATTACTTAACTTCATTTATGGCCAACTTTATTTTTTTACCATCAAGTAACTTCTTCACTGAACCATTAGACTCATTTGCGTTCGTGTAATTCAGCATGAAAAAACAAGATTAATGCCAAAATGTCACAACTGAATCCAAAAAAGGAAGTAGGAATATTTGGAGTAACATAGCCCAACAAATGAAATTACTGGTCAAAATGCAAATTTTGATAAACACATTACGACTGCTTTTAAGGGAGTAAATGTGGAAAAAACTAGGGAACACCGGAAGAAAATTACTCCCGTCCGATTTTTTTTTTTTTTTTTTTAATGGACTAAGAATTACCTGCTGAATAATGTTTTCCTCTGCCATCTTTGGGGCAAACGCACCGTTTGGCCGTGGTTTAGGTCCAAAGTTAGCACTACGCGAGGTAGGCTGTGACGCCATCTTGTTGCCGGCAGGCAGGCTCGAGGCAGACGGCGCCGCGCAGGAAAGCTCCAACTGGGCCAAAGTCCGTCAAGTGAAACGCCAAACCCCAAAAAGTTCATTACAAGTGAAACGTCAAACAGAAACCGGTACCTGCCTAACCTAACCGACAATAACAACAAAACCAAACTAAACTGACAATAACAATCCACTTATTTGAACTGTTGACGGGAAAAAGATATCAGCTGGGAACATGGAACTCTTGTACGTCCGTCAGTGCTAGAGTGCGGCTTTCATTAAGTTCTGACGGCCAAACTAAACCTTTGTCACCAAAAATGTTATGGGAAAATGTTGTTCAGCTGATCATTTTACATCATTCTAGCCCAACGAGAAGCTAATCGGAGAGGAGTCCGTATTCTTCCGATAAGCCGAAACTAGAAATAATTACTCTAAGTGTACATATTGAAAAGGAATTAATAATAGAAATATCAAAGCTCATAAAACCATAAATAAACTCATAAAAAATATTTTGAAGTGGGTTGCAACATTATACTCACCTTCGACGCGATCTGTTGTTTGTCTTGCCGAATGGCGTTTGAAGGTAAAGTTATGAATCGTTCTCATGGTGTCAGTAAAGGTAGTAGTAAACCAAGCAAGATGAACTCTTGATAGAAACAAAATATACGAAACAAGAGATGTGCAAGGAAAAAAAGACGGTCATTGAGAATAATTGTGAAAAAGTAATACCTTAACTCCTTTATTGCAGTTGTACGTTAAATAGCCCACACATAAAACTATATAAACTGTACTGTGCCCGCATAAAGACACACGATCACTGCAACATTCCCGTATCTAATACAGACGTCTGGCTGTAATCGAAATTACATACTGCCACTGCTTCGCGGTGAAGGTGTCGGTGTGGCCGTAAGATTTAACCTTGGTGCTAACCATATAGCGACGGGAAAAAAAATTAAGATGGTTAGGCCTACCGAGAAATGAATGCAAATTGTTTTAAATTGTTTAGTATTCATTTAATTCTCAAGTGCTAGTTGCAGAAGAGCTTTAAAGTAAAGTGATGTTTATTTCAAAACTACACTAAGAATACAGAATGTTTGTAGAATGTTTGCATCCCACTGTTCGCTTCGCTCACTCAATCAGCGCACACATTTCCTCAGAAACGTGACTGAATCATTGTAACACCGAGAACCACATATCACATGTAATATGTGTTAGTACTTACACTTTACAGGAATTTTTTGTTTCACTTTTTAAAGAATTATTTTCTTTACGTCCTGCTCAGTGAAGATTTTTCCATTGGTTCCTTATCACTTGCAGGGACTGGGGTCGATAATGTCGGGCAGAATTAACTTATGAGATGGGTTGGAGTGAAGGATGGCTCAGTGATGGAACGAAATTACTATTGAAACAGGAGTTGCCATTGATGTTAATTTAATGTTCAGTTCTAAGATGTTTGGGCTCGCCTGCCATGACATTATCCCTGCCAATAATAATACTAATGGGATGAGGGTGATTGTAGTGAAAGATTTGGGGCCATGAATAGTTAAATTGTGGCAGTTGGAGGACTAATGGTGGACAATTTCTAATATATTTCGAAAGAGGACTTACTTGGTTACAGGAAAAAAACAGAATGAGGGTTGGGGATTTTATTATATTGTTACCCTAGCAATGAGCTATTACATTGTTGGCTAGGCATTGCACCAATTTACAATCTTATATTATAGGGTACACAAGTTTTACATTATTATTAACAATTGTTCATGGCAATACAGTGTACAGAGAGTTGTTGGAGGAAAAAGGCAAACTGAGAAAGACGTCTGCCAGGCAAGGTCGATTGAGTCAAAGTAGCTAAGACCACCGTGAGTGCAACGTCCAGCAGGGCTGACGAGTGTCGGGTCACCATAGCAGATCAATCACTACACACTTCACTTTTTGATGACCCCTCACTTGGTGAAACAACTGCAGAAATCAAGTGAAAACACCACGGTTCCAATGATCTTTCATCCAACGTAGAAATTCGTTCATTTGCACTACTGAATAAATATTTAGCTTACTACTGTTTCTGATGACTTAATGCCCTTTTCGGCGAAGGAAAGTCCAGCTGAAACAATACGCAACAATGTAAAAACCCATTGTTGCCGGGAAAGCCCGCACTTTCATCTGAAGGCGGGAAAAGTGCGGGCATTCCCTAGGGAATGCCCGGGGTTTGAAAAACAGCTTATTTTAACAAAACAAAACAAAAAACACGTTTGAAGTAGCAAAGCACTACATTACAATGCATTACATTTACAAAAGATTACGTAATGATTGTAAAATGGTTACAGTTTTTCATCACCAAATGTTTGACCGGGTTTTCATTTGTAACACTCCAGCCTGATACATTTGCTACGACGTTCATAATACCGATGATGTTTGCTTGCATACTACGGCTGCTTTTCTTGTACTGTTGTAAGGATTTCAAGTTACGGTGGCCAGTTGTTTGCACAATGAGCTGCTCTTCTACGTTGGGTCAATACAAAGTTGTTGCTGACACGAATGTTGTGATTGCTTAATTAGCCATCCAACTTAGCAATTGGAATCTGTTGCAACATTTTTGATGATGTTGCTCGGAACATTTTTACCCACGGGGCGGTTGTAATACAAAATGTTATCACTGTATTTCTTTTTGGAGCAAAAATACACAACCTCAGTATTTGCATGTTCGGGCCGATAATTTTGATAGAGTCTGTGCACGTTGCCAGGACAACAAGAATGATTGTCGGAAGAGAAAATACTTTGACTCTCTTTGGTTGCACTTTTATATGTTTGAAATAAATTAGCACAAATTCATGTAAATTATAAAAGGAAAGAGGAAAACAAGCCAAACAGCAAAAATAATACACTAGAATTAACGTAGTACAGTAAGCCACCTTTGGCATGACCCGGATTCAAACTAGCAACCCAATTCGTCCCTAGATCACATAGCTGTTCGGCTTGTTTTCTTCTTTCCTTTTATATGTTTTAACCCACGTTGATTTATTTTTGAAACGTTTAATATGTATTCAAGGTATTCTCGCCCATTTTCATTTGACCTGCCAAAAGTTTGTTATCTTTGTGTTACAGTTCTGTCCTGATTTTTGCCACGCAACGCATAAACATGCACATCAAAAAGCACAAATACGGAATACGATAAGGCATTTTGATCATCAGTAGCCTACCAAGAATTGTAGTTTCCCGCAATACGTTCAACTATTTTCGAATCTTTACCAATAATGTAAAACAATGGCCTGTTATTTCAAGAACGTAACAATGCCACGTTATTTCAAAGCATAGAACGTCTGCCAACAATAGCCGACAATGGGAACGAGCTCTTCGCCGTAATGGGCATTAAGTCGGATAATGACCGAAAACCTTGTGCATTCCTAAACAATGGCCCTCGGGACGCTGCGCGCCCTCGGGCATTGTTTAGGAATGCCCGCGGTTTTCGGTCATTATCCTTTACAAACGTTGATTTTCGTTCGCTTCGCTCACACAAACAATTCCTCAGGAACGCGACTGAATCACACCACTTGGCGAAAACGCCACGGCTTGCATGTAAATTAGGCTTATACAAGGACACATGACACTAACTCTTATCCAAAGCTGCTCGTGTTGTAGCACAAAAAAAGGAGGTAGCTGGCTGATGGCCTTACGTAAAAACTAATGCTCGAATATTGTTGTTCAAAATGATACAAACGCAGACGTAAAAGTATTACTGGCACCCTTTTCTGTTGTCAATGTATTTTCTATACGTAATTTAGTATTTAGCATTTAATTTTTTTTTGCCTTTGTGTTGCTGCTAAACGATTATTCTCTTGTCCTAGATTTGTCAGTTATTATAGAATCGGTGAATGACTCCAATTTCAAAACGAGTAAGAAAATAGTACTGCGAAAAGCTACGCGTCTTTACTGATTGTTACTAAGAACAACAATTTAGTAACTCGCTCCTCGTTGTGTCCGTTGCCGCCAGACAATTGTTGATGGACGTTCCAGATAATTTCGAAAAAAATTTGGCAACAATCATGACGTCATGTATGGTTGAGGCATTGTTGGGTGATTGTTGCAAATGGTCCTTTTTCGTTAATTTCGGTCATTTAGGACCCAGCTCGGACTTTGAAAATACGCCTACACAAAGAACGGGTTAATTTGCTTTCTTTTGACAAACTTCTCATATTTGTAGCCTTCTACTTCCAGAAGAGAAGACGAACTTCCCCAAGCACCCAACCAACCAAGCATAAACTGATCTTTTTAATGAGGAGAGATATCAGTTTAAATTCGCTCCATCTGTAATAGGCCCAAAGCCTGTTCCAATTATTGTACTACACCCCTCCCCCCCCCCCATACCAAATCGAAAGTTGGTGAAACACGGTGGAGTCACCAGCGGTGAAATTCGTACATGAAAACAGATATTCCGGTGAAATTTTTAGTCACCGATTTTCGCCGTTCGTTTCACCGACAGTCACGTTTTACTTCGAACAGTATTTGTCACGTCACACGAAAGTAGCCAATCACCCTTCAGAACGCATTTTCGTCCCTCTGTTTCAACAGATGTACGATAAGATCTAGATTGAGGTCCACTGCTGTGTGATTGAGGTTGGCGCTAATGACCTAGCTGTCGACGCACCATTAAACCTCAACCCCACCCGTTATTTAACTACCTATATATAGTTCATTCCATGGACGGTTCCATCTCTTGATGCCGAACACGAATTTTTAAAAATTGTTTAAAGTGACAAGATTCACAAAGTCTGTTAATAGATTTAATGACAGACTTTGCAATTGACGCAAGTACAAATCTCGTTAATTTGATGTTTTCGAAGCAATGTGGAAGATACTACTGAAACGTACTTTTGTTCAGGGGGCCTTGCTGTGGATATTCATACTACATACTGCACGCTACATTAGACGAATTATATCTCGTGAAAACGAGATATCTCGCAAAGTCTACATCTGACTTGATCCATTTTCAGTACCTACACTCTGAAGACACTGTGCACTGGTAGTAGACATCACTGTGTACCACCAGTCACAGGGGCTCGTCATTGCTCGCTCACCGCATGGGTACAGATACTACAGAGCAGTGACACGACGTAGTATTAGGGCGGGTTTACGCAACAACTCGCTTTTGCATTCTCGCAGCGAGAATTGGCAAAGTTGTCGTTGCCATGGTAACAAAGCTATCTGGATTAGCTAAATCCGACGTCGTTTGAGTAAATGCTTTAAGTGTTATAATCCGTGACAATGTGATAAAGAATTCCTCCTGACGAAAAGTACACAGTCGCGTCTGAACTCGCGTTATTAAGTGTCTTCATTGCGAGTCGACATAGCTAAAACCGCCACCATGTTGGAATTTCAGACGATTTCTAGCTTCTAGCTGCGAGAATGCAAAAGCGAGTCTTTGCGTAAACGCGCCCTTACTGTATATAACACTGCTGGAGCCTTAATGGGTTAGCTGCAAGAGGCACTGCAGAGAGAAACAGAAGAGCGTCATACTGAAGCCGATGCTGTGAAGAGTGATTTCTTAGACCTAAAACGCCCGATTTTTGTTGTTGGAGAAAACAACGTTATTTTAAGCCTAAGAAATCCGCTCTTCCGTTGTTTTTCCCTCCATTTTTATGTAGTGGACCTTGTAGTTATGCCCTCCAAAACCCATACTGGTGCCAATCGGGTGCCAATATGGCGGCAAATGTCACTGCTCTATACTTACAATGAAAGGGGTGAAACCAGCAGGAAATTATACCGTGAAATAATCCGGTTTTTTTTTTAATAATCACTATTATCATCACTGGAACTCGCGCTGAATTTAAAATTATCAATTTTTATCCGTGTACATTTTTACTTGTTAAATCATATCAATCATACTGGTTGTACCCCGGTACGTCGGTCCAGCTGATTCCCGCTGATTCAACTCGGTTCTAATAGTCAGCATTATTGAAGCAATAGTGTTTGTTTCTAATTGCTAGAGCGCATATCCGTTCTCATTGTCGGCCGCTCGCCCTTTTTCTTTGCTACCGTGGCAAAGAATGAGCCCGCTCGCCCTCTTACTGATTGTTGAAGCTTCGTTTGTTTAATCCTCCCTAACAATGCCTCCATCAAGTCTGCTCCTAAGCCAAATATATATATATAGACTAGCATCGTACCCGGCATCGCCCGGGGATATGTTTGACCCGTGGTTGTTTTCCAGTATTTGCTCGGTACTGTCTGTTCGTTCACTGCAACAGTCAATTTTTCTTTGTGTAACACTCCCCCTTTCAGTCGATCCTCTCCCTCCGCAAAGCAATATCGTAATCAAATAGTGGCTTTAACATAAGCACTGCCCCACCAACGGGCAATCCCCGTTCAGGCCCTTCCCCACTCCCATTATCGTGCGAAAAATAACTGTCCTTCGTGCATGACGTCATTTAAGACATGCCTTTGCGATGATGGCGCAGAGCAAATTGTTAGTCGAGGCAACAATGTGCCAATTTTAACTTCTTTTCAGGACAACAACGTCCCAGTTTCAACTTCAAGCCAAAGAATTGACACACTCGCACGTTTTCATTGTTACCCTTCCGGGGGTCGTCGTTGCGGTTACTTCATTTCTGCTATGAGACCGTTGGTTTATAATGTAAGATAACCGCTTTTTTTACGGCACGCTTGACGTTTTTGTTTGCAATACTGAAAGGCATGAAACCGGCCAGAAGTTATAACGTGGAACAATCAGTTTTTTTTTTTTTTTAGTAATCAGTATTATAATCACTGGAACTCGCGCTGAACGTCTTTATTGCATGTTAAATCGTCTCACCTTCTAATTCATTATTTGTACCACAACGTTGTCCAGAGCGATGTGAGAAGCTTTTCAGTTTTGCTATCCCAGTCCACTTCCGGTAATGGCCGGAGCTTTTACCTCAATGCTAAAACGCTTCACAGGTCGCTCTGGACAACGTACGAGCCCAAATAATGACTTCGAACGGGAGACAAGTTATTAATAAAGACGTTCTGGACGATTTGCAGTGATGATGACAGCGCAAAAGCGTAGAATTTAATAACGATCATCTTACGATATGACTTCTTCTGGTTTCAACCCCTTCATTATATGTTTAGTACTCTGTGGCCATGCGACGTGCGAGCGGCAACCAGTCCCTGTGCCACCAGCTTATCCTCCACACGAAAGTGCCCATTTTGTGTACTTTGCGTGTCAAATACCACACAAAAGGAGTTCTGCCAGCAACCAAGTCTGAGCCGGTACACAGTGTTGTGCACTATTCAGATAGTAAGGGTTGCCACACGCCACATTAGACAAATGCATCGCGACGAAACGTTGCGTGACAAAATGTCGCATCAGGTGGAGGGGCCCCCACCAGACGAAACTAAAAGGAGCTTCGTTTTGTTGTCGTCAGTTGTCAAAATACGCCTAAATACGTCTTGCGACAGTGTCACGTCCGGTGTGTGGTGCTCAACTCTTTGGAGGCGTCAGCAGCATGGTGGGACAGGTTACGACAAAATGTTTTGTCGTGCTGCTAAACGTCTAATTTGGTGTGCGGCCACCCTTAGGGCTCGTTTACGCAACGACAGTTTTCTCGCTCACTAGCTTTTACTTGATCAATACTAAATATAATGGCTGCTTCTCGCCTTTATCGGAGTATGCGGCTTTCGAGTTGTCTACGCGTGTTGGTAACCATGGCAACGACGCAGACGCAAATCTTCTCCTCTTGCCTCGTGACATGACGTACGATGCTTGCAACATTTGAGCGTCGACTTATGACAACAAGAAGACAATTTTTACTGCAGTTCAAGACGACGGACTGTTTTTTGTATGCCGGCATTCGATGGTTTGTCTTCGATTCCATAGCCACGAAATGGACGCCATGTTGGATTTTGAATTCTCGCTGCGAGAAGCTATTCTACCGACGTTTGATCATTGCTAGAAGCTTTACTTTGAGGGAGAATAGCACATTTTAGAAATTGCGTGAAATGACAACAATCTTGTAGCAATGTTTAAAATTACTGTAGCACTTCGTATCCGTGTTGTTATTTATAATACATACAATTTGTTATCTATTACCGCATTCATTTAGTAGCAACGGGAAACTAATCATAAATAAATAACGGTTGACTAGCAAATAGCATTCGGCGAGCGAGAATGACTTGTTGCGTAAACGTGCCCTTAGGGCGCGTTTATGCAACGACTCGCCTTTGCATTCTCGCAGCTAGAACTCAATCGCGATGGCAATGGCGACATGGTGGCAATGGTGATGGCAATGGTGCCATGGTAACAACGCTAAATGGATTAGCTAAATCCGACATTGTTTGACTAAATACTTGCAGTCTTATAGTCCGTGCCAATAATATAAAGAATTCGTCATGACGAAACAATTTTCCCAAACGTTTCCGAACTCACGTTATTGCTGTTTTCGTTGCGAGGCGGCAGACATAAAACCGCCACCATGTTGGAATTTGAGGTGATTTCTAGCTTCTAGCTGCGAGAATGCTAAAGCGAGTGGTAGCGTAAACGTGCCCTTAGACCGTATCGCATTTTAAGTCGGCGAGAACGTCTCTACCAAGGTCGAGTGGAACGATAGTATTAGGAAAGGTTGGTCATTCCCGACCGCATTATCTTTTTTTCCCGCCAAATGACGTCACTGGAGCTTCTGATTTTATGCGTACTTTTGTGCGCATGTGCACGAGAGTGTTACGAATTCATTGAGTTGCGTTGCGCAATGTATTACTACTATGATGCTAAACGGTATTTTTTTTGTGGGGCCCTTAAGATATTTACGTCGTTTCTCAATCGGTGGATTAAGAAACAAGTGTTTCCCAGCAGGTTTTAGCCAACAACATTATTAATACGGATAATTAAAATTCCAGCCGAACCATTGTTTAATCAACAGGTGACCTCAACAATCACAGCTTTTATTTTTTTTTCTGTGTTACTGCCACATCTATCACAAAAGTCCTCTCATCGGCGTGGGGTAGTGAGTTCGTGCTCCCTAAAATCAAACAACCTC
>JAHWFP010055879.1:0-18725 GCA_023313725.1 Lithobius niger | reverse complement strand
TTAAATCTCTCTAGAAGCAAACTGAGTTTAAAACTCTTGGTTTTAATAAACAGGGGGAAAGAAACACTTTAGATTGGCAACTAGTCTACAAAATAGCCTTGAATAAAAGCACACAAGTGATTTTACAAAAATTATCATTTAAAAATTCACACTACAATTTCGAATAGAAATAGTTTTGTGGAGTTACCTCAACTCCTCTAAGTTAGAAAATGCAATCTTACAAATTTCAGTCTTAGTCTAGTTTAAGATTATGTTTCAAGGCATCTTGCACAAGATCAAATCTACTCTTTCACATTGAGTCAAGCTAGCAATAATCAGGGCCCTACCATCGAAGTCTGTGCTTCTGTAATTATGCTACAGGACCTTGGTGAATCTAAATTACATGTTTGGTTACGCTATGTAATGCAAACAGAAAGAAAGCCGGTTTTTAGAAAGGGGACCTTAAACCCTTAAGTTACGGGAGGGGAGACCAGAAATGGCCGATGGTTTTAACTACCCATAATCGCGAATCCAAAGTCAAAAGTTTAGTTAAAATATTTTAAGCTTAAAATTTAGATTAGAGTTCCTAAAATTAAATTAAAGCTAAAACTAGTTATCTAAACTACTACCTTGCCCGGCATGGCAACACTCGGACTGGGGACATCTCTGCTCTGACCGCCGTAGTAACGTCTGACTTGGATGGATGAGCTATGCTAAGGATTCCCTCTTGTGGTCTGGTTTTATAGCAGCTGCCTGGCAGCAAGGGGGAGGGAAGGCGGCGGACCTATAGGAGAGCTACTGATGGGAGGATGGAGAGGGGTTGAGGGACTTCTGGAGGAGGAGAGACTGAACCAAACCGGCCAGGCTGTCAATACCGGAAGTGGGCATGATGGCGCGGACGGGCAGAGTTCTCTGAGTTCTCTGAGTGGAGGGGAAATTGAATGGAGCTTTTGGATTGGAAGGGAATTGTTGTAAGTGCTCAGGGAATAGACTATCGGTTTCAGGTACAAGTAGTCAACTCCAATTTATTCCTTAATGCTAGGCTAGGGGACCAAGCACAGAGCATCACATATTAGGCATCAGTTTAAGACAAGCTCGTACTGACCCTTAAGTCCCCAACAAGTCCTCGATCGAGTGCTGCGGCTCGGAATTTATACGATCTGAACAATAGATCCAGCCTCAGGGTTTACGTCACGTGATGGCGTACTGCATTGGTCCGGTTCCTGCTGGATTAGGGCAGCAGGCCCCGCTTATATAAAGCTGCTGGCGCTCTACCAACTGGCGCACAAGGCGGCAATTGAGAGGGGACAGCCACTTCACGTAATAGCAAGGTGCACTGCATGGTATTGGCCATGCAGCGCATCTTGTATTTCATGTTACGCACGTTACATCTCCCCCCCCCCCCACCCTAAGTGTTTGCTTAGGCAAGGAGAGACCTACCTTATATGATACTCATAGCCCACTGCCCTGCAAAAAGTTTAAAAAAATGTCATTGAAAAAATTTATTCAAACTACTTAAAAACTATACAGTTTCACGACACCTTTTCACAAAGTCCCTTTCCTCGTACCCCTTAGTGGTGGTCGGCGACTAAGAAGCTAACTTACTCTAAAATTTTCAAAATGAACGAAATTGTGGTGTTTGCAAGTCCACACATAAAAGACTTCACATAAATCACATTTAAATAGCTTCTCTCCATGAACGGTCCAAACTACAATTTTTTTGCAGAAAAGTTCAAAGGCTTCAAGTTGAGTTTAAAGTTGCAAGTTTTGCACAAACAGTTCATTGCTTTCCGACTTGGCTTCATTAATAAAAGAATGTTTCCATTCGCCACATTTAAACGGTTTCTCTTTCCAAAAACAACCTTTAAAACTTTTCACTTGCACCACACACTGCACTTTAGTGGCTTTTCACAACACTGGCTTGTTCACTCACCGGCTTCATCACTTTCACACTCCATTAGAAGATCATCATTTTCTACTAAGAAACGCTTGTCTCTTTCTTGTTCGTTGGCTGCCGCCAATTCGCAAATTCTTTGGTCCAGTAACGCACGAGCAGCTAACACCTCCTCATTTGGCACATCCAAGATAGAAAGTTCCTCCAATTTAGCCGTTGACAGTCCTGGTATTGGTGTGTCCTCCTCCTTGGCTGCGGCACCGGTTGTGCCCCCTTGGGGTGCCACAAAGACCATGTTTTGAGGTGGCACACCCCATGAAATCGCCATGGGTACTGGGAAATCGTTGGCAAATTTTGGTGTAATCCTGGCGGCTGTAGGATGTCCAGGTTTTCCCAACTGCAGTGGATACCTTTGTAGCTCCTCGTTCCAGTACTGGGTAGACATGGTGGTGCTAGATTTTGTGAAGAAGCATTTCCGGCCTTTTTCTCCCGTCCAAACCTGGGCGGCAACGTGTTGGGTGCGAGGGGCAGACGTCTGGGTACCTCGGTCCTCCATTTTTGGGCGTTTTGGCGCATTCCCCATCTTTCTTGCTTCTTTGGACCTCTGGCGGCACTTGGAAGTTTTTCTAGATGTCCCAGGGGTTGGGTGGGGGATGCCTGGAGCGTTGGGCCCCTTGCCACCCGGCGGCTCCCCTTTTGTGGCTTGCTTCCTCTCTACTGGCATCTTTCTTCCCCGCTTTCTGCCTCGGAATTGTTGTTGTTGCGCCTACTGTCCCTCTCCAGATGTTGACGCCTGCTGTCCCTCCACCACTGCTACTGATTTGGCTTAATCCTCTGGCTTCTTAGCATCTGGCTTTCGCTTGTAGTTGCCATAGCCGGCCTCTTCCTTCTTTAGCTTCTTGTTGTCGTCTGCCATTTTTTTTTTCTCGATGCAGGATTATTTTTTTAGGACTGGTTACCCTTCCAGTTTACTGCCACTGCAGTTGTGCCGGTAACCGATTTCGTACCAAGCTTTATACTCGGCAGGCACGCAACTCCATGCGGTCCGCGGCACTAAGTCAATTCCTGGCGATGTGCTTACGTTTCCGACTTGCAGATCCGGTACAACACTGCCTACGTGACGCAACAATCGTCACTAATTCCGGTGAGATACAACCCTTTCATTCCTCCTTCCGTTTTCGCGACCATCAACAACTCAACAGAGCTACTGAAGTCCGGTAAGAAAAATATTGTTGCAAATCACCCCTTTATTGCTTAAATTGTGCGTTATATATTAGGATGTGATAAAAAGAGGTTTGAGGAGAATTTTAAACTAGGAAGAATCGGCCATCGCCCAATTCCCCCTTCTCCTGCCTTTTCTTTGGTCTGGCAAAAAATCAACCATCGCCGGTTTCCCCCGTCCAATATCCTAATATCGCTTTGGTTTTTAGGAAGAGAAAGGCCTCCGCTTTCCTCCCCCCCAAAAAAAATTTTTGCAAAAAAGGTTAGAATTAGACGAAAATACGTTTAAATCCGTATTTGTGCGTTGTTTCCGTGTCTGACCCCTTGCCGTGATAATGACTGTTTTTGTCAAAAATCTCAGCTTGTGAGTCCGCTATAATAAAACTGTCCCCTAGTATCTCACCATTAAATGGCAACTAATACCATCCATGTTTTATTATGTTAAAATCCGAGGATTTTCTTGGTTTTTAGGCTAAAACCGACCTAGGTGCATTGACACAGAAAAAATTGCAAAATCAGAAAATTGCTCCCCCCCTTCCCCGTTTTACCTTTTTCTTAGGTTATACGAGTGAGCGGGTTTGTAGGTGTTTTCCGATTGCATTTTATTTTTCCTAGGAATAACCTTATTTTTCGCAGGTGTAGGCATAACTGGTAGAGGTGTGCCCTCTGGAAAAATGTAAGGTTTGAGCTGGGCAACATTTAGTGGGCCGATTTCTCTCCCATTCTTAATGTCGCGTAGCATGAACGTTTTTTCAGATTTTTGTGCTGAAATTACGAACGGACCAGTCCATTTTGGCAAGAGTGCCGCTGCTACGCCTTGTGCCGCATTACTGAGTATGTGTGTGCGGCGGACGACATACTGTCCTACTGTTAAAGTAAGAGGCCTATGTCGCCTGTCATAGTCGACTTTTCTGTCCCTAGATGCTTTCATAGACTGTCTCGCCAGTTTATACATCTCAGAAAAACGCTGCACGATTTCCATTTGAACCTCGTCCAAGTCGCGTGTTTTTGCGGGGAGCTGTCTCGTCGTTAGTTGAGAGCTCAAGACCCCACGGACCAGTCGGGTTTCGTCCGATGTTCAATTCACTAGGTGTGTATTTACTAGATTCGGACACAGAACTTCGCATTGCAAAGGCGAATTCCTGCAAATGTAAATCCCATTCCCGGTGAGTAGATGTAAAACAACGTAGCATGTGCTTTACTATCTTGTTATGTCTCTCGAACAGGTTCGATTTTGGATTAAAGGCCGTTAAATACTGGGTTTTAATTCCCCAGTTTTTCCACAGGCTCTTCCAAATTTGAGCTATGAAGCAAGGTCCGTTGTCAATAAAATACGAGAAAAAAAAGTACATTTTGCCGGCCCCCAGCCAGGCCGGCTAAAAATGGTTTCTTTTTTGCCTAAAACATACTTAACCTGATAATTTAGCACTACATTGTCCTCAATTAATGTTCTCCCTGGAGGTTTTTTAGTTGCTTGTAGACGCCTGCTTGCATGACCCACTGCGCATGCGCAGTCCTCCCTATATAAGCGAGAACGTGGTTGGACTCGGCATACATTTTCCTCTCAATCTATCAGGCGGTGACTCGAGAGGGGAGACAGGGCGGGCTTAGGTTAAGTATGTTTTAGGCAAAAAAGAAACCATTTTTAGCCGGCCTGGCTGGGGGCCGGCAAAATGTACTTTCTTTTTTGCCAAACATATTAACCTGATAATTTAGCATTATCAGTAGACCTCGTCAAAGCATGGTGGCGGGCACCGATCTGACGGGGCGCCCCGGGTTGGAAGCAGGCTTTCCCCCAAAAATTTTTATTGTAGTAAAAATTTGCACTTTGTTCAGAACCAGATGGTTGTTCAGAACCAGATGGTGAAACAGGAACTTGGACCTTTTCCGTGGGATATGGACTGTTGTTAAATGAGGGATCTTACTTCCTTCTATGGTTGGCTTGTTTCCATCTGGGATGGCTTGCTTCAGCTTTGTTCTGATTGTGCTTAAGGGGGGCTTGACCACAGTACTGGCTGTGCCGTTTGGTCCCAGCCGGTGTAGTCTTTTATCTTCTCTTGACATGTTTCTCAGGTAGTGGGAGGTGAATGTCGTTGAGTGACGCTAGGATGCGGCTTGTAGCATTTCTTCTGTTGGAATGGCGATGGTAATCATCGAGGAGGTTGGTTTTGTCTATTGCCTTGAATCCTTGGTTTTAGGGCTGAGCGGTAGACAAGGATCGTTGGGCCTTTGAATTTGTCGGTGTCGAAAAGGTCAGTGAAGAATCTTAAAGGATTCCGTGGAGAGGGATTGATTGGATTGATTTTCCTTGTGAAAACCCCAATGAAACCAAATGGACCAGTGGCTGACATACATTCAGTTTGTTGGATCACTGGTGGGTTTGAAGTGATTGTGCATTCGGGTCGGGCACGGCTGTGACGAGTTGACAGAGGAGAGGACTTCGTTCGTCTTGAGGCTTTATGTAAATGTGGGTTTTTAGCCACGAGTGAGACAAGTCGTGATTTTAAGAGTGACGGTTGTTGATATCTACTTTAGACGTGGGGTAGCCATGATCCTCCAGGCGAGAATTAGGGTGGACTGCCACAGTTGTTTGGGTCTTCATTCGTGGTGTGTGGATGGTCACAGTCGAGACGAGCGGCCTGAGATGAAGGCGTTTTCTGACTTGAGAACTTCACTCATTTCGTGGGTTATAGCACGAATGAGACGACCGTTGATGTAGACAGCCGTGGACGACTTAATCTTCACCCGAGAAGTTGGTTCAGTCATGGTCGATCTTCTGAAAGAGGAGAGAGCATCATCCATTGTGACTGTTTGCTCAGAACGTGGGGTTAGCCAGGTTGGAGACAAGTACTGGTGTGGGATGCTACACATGTGATGATTTCTGCACGGGACGTGGGTGAGTCATGGACGAGACAAGGTGTTAGGGGTGAAGATGTCATTGACTTGATTCTTCATTTAAAAGTGTGGCTTTCGCTACGGGTGAGCCGAGATATAGAGTGGGCGGCAACTGTTGTCTTGTTTTTTTTTTTTTTTTCGAGACTTGAGGACAGCCATGGTTGACATTAGCAGCTAAGGATGGAGGCGATCCTGACTTGATTATTCACTCATAACGTGGGTTCTAAACACGAATGAGGCGGGTTTGAGTGTTGACAACGGCTGATGTCATGATTTTTCCGAGACATGGGGCAGCAATAGTCGAGACAGGCACGAAGAGGTGCAAACGACTTCCGTCTTGGAACTTTACTCACGATGAGGGTTTTAGCCATGAGTGAGACGGTAGTAGACGGCAAATCAAATGTTGTCTTGATTTTCGCTTGAGATGTGAGGTCGGTCGTGGTTGAGACAAGCAGCAAGAGATGCAAACGAGACTTCCTTCTTGTTCCACTCTAACGTGTGCTTTAGCCACGAATGAGACGAGCAGCCGTGGAAAGCAACTGTTGGCTTGATTTTTGTTATAGACGTGGGTTCAGCCATGGTCGAGACAAGTAGCAAGAGGTAAAACGGCTTCTGTCTTGGATTTTTCACTCAAAACGTGGTTTTTTTTTTTTTTTTAGCCACGAGTGAGACGCGAGCAGCAGTGGGCAGCAACTGTGGCTTGATATTCGTTCCAGAAGTGGGGTCAGCCATGGTCGAGACAAGCAGCAAGAGGTGTAAATGGCTTCGTCTTCGGTTTGCTCAAAACGTGGGTTGTAGCTATGAATGAGACGAGCAGCAATGGGCAGCAACTGTTGTCTTGATTTTTCCCTCGAGACGAGAAGTTCCACGGAGGGCTGATATCAGTCGGCGAGGTGTGTGCTTGTTTTGCATCGTTTGCTTTGCTTAGTTGCCTTGCTTGCTTGGTTTGCTTTGCTTGCTTTGCTTGCTTGCTATGCTTTGCTTGCTTTGCTTTGCTTGCTTGCTTGCCTTGCTTGCTTTGCTTTGCTTTGCTTGCTTGCTTGCTTTGCTTTACTTGCTTTGCTTTGCTTGCTTTGCTTTGCTTGCTTGCTTGCTTGCTTTGCTTGCTTTGCTTGCTTGCTTGCTTGCTTTGCCTTGCTTGCTTGCTTTGCCTTGCTTGCTTTGCTTGCTTTGCTTTGCTTGCTTGTTTTGCTTGCTTAGCTTTGCTTGCTTTGCTTGCTTGCTTGCTTTGCTTGCTTTGCTTTGCTTGCTTTGCTTTGCTTGCTTTGCTAGCTTGCTTGCTTTGCTTTGCTTGTTTTGCTTGCTTTGCTTTGCTTGCTTTGCTTGCTTTGGCCTGCTAGCTTTGCTGGTTGGGTGAAAATGGCCGCGATTCGCGCCGACAGGGAAGCGAGAGAGCCAGTGACCGACATTGATTGCGATGCGAGATATGGCCGCCGGGGGGGGGTCTTGAAAGAAAGGATGGCTGGAAGCCGTCTTTTATTATTGAGAGTACTTCTTGGTTGTACGACAGGGATTTCCAAGCCGGGAAGAAATGGCGTAGTCTCGCGCCGACAGGGAAGTGAGAGAGCCGGTGATAGTCATTGGTTTCGACGTGGTTTGCGGATGCCGGGAGATGAGAGTCGGCTGCGGCGGTCGGGAGTTGCGGCGCGTTTCTGGTTAAAGCGCTGACTGGGGCGAGAGCGTGGTTGACGGTCGGTCCGAAAGGGCTGCTACTTGCCGGAGGGAGTGTCGCATCGTGCGACACTCGAGGGAGCCGATGGTTTCTTGGGAGAAAGGCGGCCGACTTGGTGTCTGTTTGGTTTAGACGATCGAAAGGTTAGTTTGTCATGTCTTACGGGTTTAGGTTTGCGGGAGATGTCCACGTGAGGGGCTAGTGTCGGAACCAATCCCCTGAAAAGCGTATCGGACTCGTGAAGCGGCTGGTTGCGTAGACGGTGTCTAGTCGATTCGTTTAAGTTGTGGGCGGTCTTGAGGGCAGCTTCCCGTAAGAGTAAGGTGTTGCTTTGCGGACGGTGGAGGCGTCTGAGCGTGTCGCGACACAGCAGTAGGGTCGGCCGACACCGACGAGAGCTTGCGCTTCTTAGCCGGTGGAACGGAGTTGTGCGACACTGAGTTGTGCGATGTGGAGTTGTGCGACACCGGTGATTTCGACTGTCTTGAGAAGGGATGCTAAAGGCATGGTCGGGTCGTCGTTGTTGTCGTCCGGGAAGTGGATGTGCTTTGCGGGCGGCGGCGGCATCTGGGAGTGTCGTGATACTGTAGTGGTGTCGTGCGACACTGTAGTGGGGTCGTGCGACACTGACGAGTGTTTGAGCTTTTTAGCCGGTGGGGTGACGTTGTGCGACACACAGTTGTGCGACACGGATTAGAACGACGGTGTCTTCGACTGTCTTGAGAAAGGATGCTAAGGGCATGGTCGGGTCGTCGTTGTTGTCGTCCGGGAAGTGGATATACTTTGCGGGCGGTGGCGGCATCTGGGAGAGCCGTGATACCGTAGTGGGGTCGTGCGACACTGTAATAGGGTCGTGCGACACTGACGAGAGTTTGAGCTTCTTGGCCGGCGGGGCGACGTTGTGCGACACACGTTTGCGGTTCTCTTGGCTCGTAGTGGAAGCGACCCAGTCTCGAGTGTTGGTCTGCCGAAAAGATGACGTGTACGACGGGGGAGGCATCGGTGTCTTGTCGGCAAAGCGGTGGAAGACCGAGTCGACGAGGTTGTGTGCTTCGCTGCATGTGACGCTATGTTCTCTGCGTGACGATCTTGAAGATAAGTCAAGCGGTGAGTCGTCGGGTGGTAAGCCGGCATGGGCCGCGGCTTCTCGGAGCTTCTGCTTGGCATCCCGGAGTAGCGCCTTGGCGTGTCGCACGTCTTCTGCCAAGGCCGGCGGGCGGGAGAGGGAGGCGTTGCCCGTCTTGCAGCTGGGAGTCGTCAGCGTCGCCGTTGCCGACATGCACGTCCCGTACTAAGCCGGGCGCGCAGCGGTTGACGCGGGCGGGAGGGATGGCCGGAGGAGAAAGCAGCATCCGAGGCGAGAGCAGTGTCGCACAATGCGACATCCATCATCGGAGACGGGCGGACATGAAAATCCAAGATCCAGGTGGGAGACGAGGTGACGGGGCGGAACCTCTGGAGGAAAATGAATGCCGAGTCCAACCACGTTCTCGCTTATATAGGGAGGACTGCGCATGCGCAGTGGGTCATGCAAGCAGGCGTCTACAAGCAACTAAAAAACCTCCAGGGAGAACATTAATTGAGGACAATGTAATGCTAAATTATCTGGTTAATATGTTTGGCAAAAAAGAAAACCCATTTTAAGACAACCTCTTTGACGCAATCAGCAACTTGCTTCGCTTTAGCCGTCCTGAGCGCAAAGAGTTCCGGACAAGAACTGAATTCGTCCAGGACTACGAGTATCCACCGTCGTCCTCTAGGAGTTACCGGTAAAGGTCCCAAAAGGTCAACTGATACACGTTGTCAAGGTGCATTGGGAGGGTCCATTGTCGTCAGGAGTCCCGCAGGCTTCGAAGTTTCAGTTTTGCAAGTCTGACACTTCTCGCAGCTACGAACAAACTCTACAATGTCCTTCTTCATGCCAATCCAGCCCACCAATTCTTTCATCCTTTTCAGAGTTTTGAACACTCCAAAATGACCGCCTAAAGGTGACGCATGAATTGCAGCAATGGCATTGTGACGTAGTGATTTTGGTAAATACGCTTTGAACCGCAAGTTACCTTCGGCTAAATCACGAATGCTACGTGAAACATAGGTTTTACATAAGAGCCCATCACGCAAGCAGAGTCGCCCAGGTTTGGGGCTGCTTCCGTCCACAGCTGATGTACTGTCAGCTACATTACCTAACTTGGTAATCTGGCGCGATGACCACGTGTCACCAACCTGCACCACTCGGATCTGATCCAAACTTGGAAATCCGTTGGGTCTCTCAGTTACCTTTACTTGTCCCACCTTACAATCTGTTTCCAGTATGGGGCCTTTAGGTTCGTCCTCATACATCCTGGAGATTGCATCTGCCACTTGGTTCAGGGAACCCTTCTTGTAACGGATTTCAAAGTCCATTCCTTGAAGTTCCAAAATCCACCGTGCCAATCTTCCTGAAGACTGTTTCAAGGACTTCAAGAACTGGAGAGCATTATGGTCTGTCTCGATCAAAAAAGGGGCGTTTTCAATGTAAGGCCGAAATTTCCTGATGGCATACATTACGGTACCCATTTCTTGTTCAGAGACGCAGTGTTTATTTTCGCAATTTGTCAAGTCTCCTGCCTGCGAAAGCAATTGGCACAAGCCCATATACTTCAACGTGCTGCGAGATGATGCAACCAAAACCTGCTCCCGACGCGTCCGTCGAAATTTCGAAGCGTTTGTCCAGGTCTGGTAGTGCTAAAACATAGTTTGCTAAACTGTCTTTCATTTTTGCACTGCGTCTGAGTGTGTTTTTGTCCACTCCCAAACGGCATCTCCCTTTAACAACTGATACAGGCTGTCCGCCTTGACATGAAAATCTCTGATGTAAGCCCTGTAAAAGCCCATCATCCCGAGAAAACGGCGGAGCGCCTTTAAGTTGCTTGGCTCAGGAAAATCCTATATCACCTGTACCTTTTCTGGTAAGGGTGACATCTCTTGAGGACGTATTAAGTGCCCAAGATAGGAAATTTTCTTTGCACACTGATGTACAAAAATTTTTTTTTAGATTTACAGTCATCCCAGCTTTTCCAAGCCGGTCCAGTACATCTGCTATGTGCAGTAGATGAGATTGGTAATCCACTGAATAGATTATTAAATCGTCCACATAGCACATAGTATGGGAGTACATAGCATCGCCTAAAACCATATCCATAGTGCGCGCAAAGTATGCTGGTCCATTGGAGAGCCCATATGGCATTTTTTTGAACTGCCATGACCCCATGTGGCAACGAAAACAGGTGTATTTCTTGCTCTCGGCTTCCATACCGATTTGCAAGAAGCCTGATTTCACATCTAGAACTGTAAACCATTTTGCCTTGCCAAGCATTGAAAATACCTGGCTAGCATTGCTGGTTGGCTGCGAGTCTTTGACCGTCGTAGCATTCAAAAGCCTGTAGTCAAGACAAAATCTTTTAGCCCCTTCCTCGCCCTTTTTCGGGGCAAGACACGGTACAGCTCCCCAAGGTGACACTGAGCGCTCAATGACGTCTTCACGAATCCATTCGAGCATTTGTGATTCAATGATAGCTCTTGTCTCCTTATTTACAGGTCTATGTGGCAAACGAATTGGGCGTGTGCCTGGTTCGACCTCAATCCTATGTTCATAGAGATGTGTGCTGCCTCGTTTAGATGTTAAAACATGCTTAAAATTGTTTAAACATCTTCTCAGCTGCTTGCGTTGTGCGTGTGAACAATGAGCTTCTTGAATTTTATTCTCCAAGATTTCATCATCCTTAGCATGCTGCTCACTCTTTACACCTACATTGAATTGCTTTAGTTGTTCAGTTGTTGTCTGTCCAACTTTAGCAAAAGGGATAGTTTCTTGTTCTTCTGAACCAATACGCCAGCCACCTTTTTGGATGTCTGGAATAATGCCAGTCCGACCCATGAAATCCCTGCCTAAAATTACACTATCAGCTGCATTTTCTAGGATCAAAAAAGTATGCTGAGTAGAGTAACCACCAGGCCACCTGATCGTCGATCTCAGGTACCCATCACCTTGGATTTGTCCTGCCGCCAAGATGAATTGTACACAACAATCCCTGCGCCATTTTATGCCCTTCGCCTGCAAAGCACGTGCTGTGGCTCCGGAAATGATCGTCGAGCTGGCACCGGTATCGATTAATGCCAAGAATGGTAATCCTGCCACTTTCACATTAATTAAAGGTACAGTGCCACCCTTAGTTTCGTCGTCTAGGCCCTTGAATAGCCTTACCATTGGAGCAAAAACACGTTTTAGCGTGCCTTTCCAAAGACCAGCTTTTGCTCGCCAATCAACGTTTTTCCCGGTCGTAACCTTGTTAATCCACGTTAACGACCGTCCTCTCTGTTTTTTGGCTTTTTCGTACACCGATTGGATCTGTGTCCGGCTTCTTGACATGTCCAGCAAGTACCATCAAAAGGCTTTCTTTCCTTTTGTGGTGTTTGCTCTGTCTGTTTAGTGGCTTCAGTCTTTTGCACATTTGCTGCTTTTGGGGCAGCATTTGCACTACTGGTACCACTGGTACTCGGTACTGTTTGGTACCGACCTGCCCTAAATCCTCTCGGATCTAGTGCAGCTATGCTGAACTAACGTGGCTTCTGGTGCAGCACTGGTCCGACCAGCACGAAGCACCGCCTCGTTTTTCGTGTGTTGGCTTCCCTGTGAAGCACTCTGCTCACTGGCAACTTGAGCATAGCTTCGCCACGCCAGGCGTGGTTCTACAGACAAGGATGAGTCTGGCGGCGGCCGGTAGTTTTTCTGTGCTAGCAGTAATCTACTGACTTTCGCTCCCTCTCTTACCAATCCTCGCAGGGTATCGAACTGGAGACCCTGAAGGTGTTGTCTGTAATCTGGATGCATGTTTGCTGTTATGTGCCTTATTTTTTCACCCTGAGTTGCATCTGGCCACAAATGAGCAAGATACCCACAGATTGCTTGCGCGTAGCTTGAAAAAGGTTCATCCAGTGCTTGGGTCCTTTTATCAAGCTCAAGCCTTAAATCCTACTCATAATTTGGTCCTTCATACTCCAAATTAAATTCGGATTCAAAGGTTTCCCAGTCCCAAAAAGGACCTAAAAACCTTAGCCATCTTTCTGCCTCACCTTGTAGGGCTAGGGGAATGATGGACTTCATTACATAAATTTCTGACAAGTTTAATGCAATGCTGTATTTTGACAGCTGCTGCAAAAACTCGGATTGCGATTTTTCGGCACCGTGCCCAACGTACATTGGCATGGGGATTTTTGGTGGCTTCACTGCGAATCCCTGAAACGGATTGTGCGTGTAGTGATTGCCTGAAAAATCGCCTGTACGTTCCCGGTTTCCAGTTCCGGTCACATAGTCAGGGCCCAGTCCGTCTGTGAGCATCTCTACTCGCAGCTATTCTGTCCCTGCGTGGCGACAAACTGCCTTCATGCCGAAGTTGCCTGTACCTCCACGTCAGCATCCGAATCCTGCATATTCGGTTGTTGCCTTATTTCTTGTCCACCGCACGTTCTTCGATCCACTCGGTCCGCGTTGGCTCGTGGGTTGCGAGAACGAGGATGACAAGTCGTTTCGCCAGCTTCAACAGCACGATTTGGTCGTCTGTTGGAGGCAAACGGTGTAGAGTGCAAAGGCCTCTGTACGTTCTTGTTGTGTTTTGCAACATAACGAGGTTGAACTGAGTCTTTGACACTATTTCGGTTTTCCGGTCTTAAACAATCTTCTAATTGTTCAAAAATCTTTTCCCGAAATGCTTCAGGTTCAGGGTAGGCTGCTGTCCAATTTCGGAAATTTGCGTGAATTGATTCATTTTCACGCCTTTCTCCTATATCCGAAAGCTCTAAAATTGGAGGAGATAGGCTTCTTCTGTTGTCAAAAAATCTGGCACAAAAATGTCCCTATCGTCACCCCAAGAATCGTCCAAATCTACACCCAAATCCTCGATTAAAGGCGCATCCCTGCATTCCTTAATCCGTACTCTTTTTCGTGACTGCTCTAGCCCTGAGCAGCCAGCCATTTGAGAACGTAGAAGTGGTGGTAATTGTGCGTTGCCAGAAGCCATTTTATTCTTCTAACTTCGGCTATTTTGAAAAAAAATCCGTGCTCTTTAGCAATTTAAAAAAAATTGCGTCCAGTGCTGCTTTTTTTTTCTCTTAGTGTGAAGTACGTTTTTGCTCCGAAAAAAAATTTCCAGCTCATTCTGCAAAATTCACAATAATAAGTTCGTGGTTCCCTTATTACCGTTTTGCTCAACATTCAACTTGTAGCCTAAAAGTGCGCTCCTTCACTTTTAAGACTTTTGCAATTTGCGTTTGTGTTGGGTTTTAGTCCCCTTCACTCCATTATTTGCAAGTTTCATTATTTTCTTTCCAGAAAAATGGTGATCTTATTTCTGCCAAGTTTTTAGGCCTAGCACAAATAAAATGTAGCGTTTTGTGGTTTCTCGACACGCGGTCACAGGACGAGTCCACTACCAACTCCCAAGTTTAACGTTTTTATTTTCAGAAGAAAAAAAAACGTGGTGTTTTCTATTCATGCTAACTGGTTCTGTTTAGCGTAATAAAAAACTGGCTTGCCAAGGTTGTCCACGCACGCGGCCACAGGCTGGATCTCGGCTCACCCCCAAGTGTTGTAAATCCCCTAGCAACGGGCTGCGTACCCACTGCCAAGACTCTTCACAACGGTTTTACTTTATTTTTAATAAAAAAAAAATAAAGTGGGTATTTTCATTGTGGCCTTCGAGCTATTAACTCTTATACCAAATGAAAATGCGGCCCTTCGTGGTTTTCCCTACACGAATTGCCCCCAATTAGGTTCACTTTACCATCGGAATTTTTATCGAATCAGAAGCACCGAAGTGTCCGATTCGAATCACAAAGGACAAGGCTCTCAAAATATGTAAGTGCTCAGGGAATAGGCGATCGGTTTCAGGTACAAGTACTCAATTCCAATTTATTCCTTAATGCTAGGCTAGGGGACCAAGCACAGAGCATCACATATTAGGCATCAGTTCAAGACAAGCTCGTACTGACCCTAAGTCCAGAGAGGTCCAACCGTTTCGTTCGACCTCTCCCCAACAAGTCCTCGATCGAGTGCTGTGGCTCGGTATTTATACGATCCGAACAATAGATCCAGCCTCAGGGTTTACGTCACGTGACGGCGTACTGTATTGGTCCGGTTCCTGTTGCTTTAGGCCAGCAGGCCCTGTTTATACAAAGCTGTTGGGGCTCTGCCAACTGGCGCACGAGGCGGCAATTGAGAGGCGCACAGCCACTTCACGTAATAGTAACGGGCACTGCATGGTGTTGGCCATGCAGCGCATCTTGTATTTCATGTTACGCACGTTACATTGTCTGCAGCTAGCAGAGCAAAGGGAATTGCCGACTTTGGTGGCAAGGGAGGCCTTAGCTTGAGTTTGGAACTCACAACAATGTGAATAGGCCTATAAATAAAAACTACGATATTATGTATCGCAACTATTGAAGGAGGGGGGGGGGGAGCGAAGTGTTTAGCTCAAATCGTATTTCAGACGTGATATTTAATTGAAGGAACGTTACTACGGTCGAAGCTCTGAAAATAAACACAAGATAAACATTTTTGGAAAGCCAGCCGAGTTCGGTAGTGTTCAGAGACCTAGTTTTTGCTAACCAGTTGCCCAAATATAATAATATTAAAAAGGTTAAATATACCAGCTTATTTCCTGAATGCTAGAACGCATGAAACTTGGTGAAATATTATTGCAGCCGCTAATAATAAAAATTACAGTCGAAGTTTTCATAATAAACTTGGCCTTCGTTAAAATAAAAACATCAAGTGTTAGGTTTTCACATATATGTATGTAAGGTTAAATACCTCCTAAAACGGGGCGAGGGATAATCGTCTAACTGGAAAATCGCATAATTGGCAGAACGTATAATGGAAAACAGTATAACGGAATATCATCTAACAGGAAATTCGTATAATGGAAAAGCGTCTAACTGGAAATTCGTATAATGGAAAGTCGTCTTAATATCCCTGCCTCGCTCGCGCTACCGCGCTCGCTGCGGCTATACATATAACATCAGAAACCGCAGTTAGACGTTAATCCAGTTAGACGTTAATCCATTATACTATTATCCATTATACGATATTCCGTTTAGATGCTTTTCCAGATTTTTTATTTAGGCAGATTTTAGACAATTATCCCATTAGACGATTTTCCAGTTAGACGTTCGTCCGACGCCCCCCTAAAACAACACGAAGCTGGTTGGCTTTATGCCTGGAAAAGAAATAAAAGTAATTACAAGTTTGTACAAAGTTTTGAAAATGGCGTTTGGAGAATTGCGTGCGGCGCCGGCCAGATTGGTGAGTTTTTCAAAATGGTGTAGAAAAATATTGAAGAGGAATTTTACGGATCTGTTTCCGCACGATTCAAGGTACAGTTCAGGGCAATTAAGGGCTTCAAATCACAAATGTTTTTGTCCATTTTTAGTGGAGAAACACCAAAGTGAAGACCGAGGTCTTTTTAGGCCTATTGAGGGCAAATGAAAAAAAAAATTGTTCGTTGCGAAAACGATAAACCCTCAGGTTTTTGATGTTTTGAGTTGAGGTCTCCTCTCAAATCTGGTTGTGAAGACTAGCTTCTTTACAAGCGGTTGTGGATTTTATCATGCAAGATCCGCAAGAATTTTGAAGAGCATTTCTGTGGACGCGGGAATGTTGCGAATCTTGCACCTGAAGATCCTTGTGGCCCCTTTCTCAAAAGCCTTAGTTTTAGGTTTTGTACCTTTCTTGTTTGCCGACAGGAATTGTGATAGTTGATTGTTTTACGTTGTTGACGCCTCAGGCATTTTGTTTTTTGCACGTGTGTTTTTTAGGAAAAAAGCTTTGTTGTCTTGTCGTTAACGAGAATAAATTCTGTCGTTGATTCCAGTAACCAAGCTGGGCAAAATGTATAATTTTGCTTAATTTCTTTCAATCAGATTTATTCATGCAATCCTAGTTAACTCAAGAATCTTGCCCACTGCGGTTATGCAGTCAAAGATCATTCCGTTTAAGATCAACCCAGTTCCTGGGATGCCGAACAACCCAGTTCCTGGGATGCAGAATCAACCCAGTCCCTTCGTCCTTCCTGATCAGACGGTACTGTAGCCTAATTCCTTTAAAGCCTAAGCAAGATAGGGTTCTCTAGGCCTAACCGTAAACATCGTCAAAGTTGCTTGTCGTATGCTCTCCCACAATGCTTTACGACAATCCTTTGGTATTTTGTATAAAATCCAGTGAAATCGATTTGTAATCCAACGCTTAACTTCACGAAGACCACCTCACGTGCCGACGGCAAAAGTGACTGTGAGGATTGAGGCGATTGGAGGTGGAACGGAGGGAACCGGAAGTGACACAGTTCGACACGTAGTTTGATTAAATTAGGTTTAATTTTGACGTAAATAGGGGTTTAAATGTGCCGTTTGCCAAAGGGACATCCCAAATGTAACTAACACAGCGAGGAGGATTTCTATGAAGGAGAACTTGCGATTTTGCTGAATGTGTTGCACAAAAAAAAAAAAAAAGCAGTCGTATGGCAATGAAGTTAAAGCAATCATTTTTACTAGCACCTTATCTTACAGCCTGCTATATATTTAAATCTGTATTATCCATAATGTTTATTAAAACTGACTTCAGTGTTCGAAAATAAAAATTAAAATTTGATAAAAATTATAAATTTAATTCCTAAACATTCACCTAAATGATGCCCACCAGATAAGCATGGGTAAAAAAAAATATAACCAAAGAATCCGATTAAAATTTTTATGAAATCTGATTTTTTTCATTTAATTGAATAAATCATGATTTTTATCCACCTTGATGAACGCTGGCTGGCTTTCTTCTGCGACAGGGTTGCGGCAGGTAAACAAATTTGCCAGGGAATTGCGGCAGCGGAAGGAAACCGGGGCGAGGAGATGCTACGTTAACAGTTGTATCGTATGTAATAATGCTATTTTCACTATCAGTATTACGTTTTCGAATAAATAGTTTTTATTTTGCACACAGCACACAAAAAATAACAAAGAAACCTTCCTTACAATTTTGATTACGCAACATGATGCGCTCAAGTGAAAACTAAAGACGCAGGTCTGGCATGAAGCAAGACCAAGTTCTTTGACAGCTCCTTTGCCCACCAAGTAGGGGTGGGGGACGACGGGATGGGGACTTGCTCAAGAAGGAGTTAGTAAAGGGGCGGCAAGTAAACAACGGTTCCAAAGAGGGGGCAGGAGGAGGGAAGTATGACACTTACACACTCCCACATCAAGCTCATGCCATCCTTAGAAGCCGACGGATAGCTCCGGAAATTTCAGTAAAGATAGCATCAACGGCATCTCTTACCATAATAGTGAACCAGTTAACAAAACCAACCACGAGAGAGAACTGGAAAAACAGCTCACTAACAGTGTAACATTGTAATGATACCATCCGGCAAAAACAGTTAAGATTTAGTCAAGCAGTTAAAGACTGCAAACACGACGTACTTTCCTGAGAAGACCAAACACCAGGAGAGGCTAAGACTGGGAAATTCAATCCAACGTGCAGCATGTATAGATCCAGCTAATAAATAAATAAAACTCTTCGTGTCAAGTTTGGAGGAGGAATGCCTGAGAACCAAATTTGTAACAATATTTACTTTAGTTGCTTGTGGGATTCCGTCAGGGTTTGTGGTGCATCTTGGGACTTATCTTTCTGCTTGGCAGAGTGTTATAAAGTCATCTGTTCTGTTGATGCGAACGAGTTGTTAGGGGTATTAGTAATCAGGGCTCGCATTAATTAGTATAACAATGTGAAGAAACAAAAATATTACATTACTGTTGCTAAAGGTGACAACCATTACTGATTTGGGTTGTAATTATGGCTGACAAACGATGAGAAGGTAACTAAGTTAAGCTAAAGATGTTTTAGACAGTAACTAGTAGTGCCACACCGAAGAGATTCAAGGGGCATACACTGTGATATCCTTGGCATGGATACACCTAAGCCCAGCGTGGGCACCAATGTTAAGAACTGACACGGACTACCAGAGTGTAGGCTACAGCTGATAAGAC